>JNEY01000654.1:15842-26507 GCA_020875895.1 Aphelenchus avenae | reverse complement strand
CCGCCGGCGGCGGGTCCTCCACCTGAAAGTGAAGATTGAGGACTATAGGAAAGTTGCTTAGGCCACGCATGTTCTTTGGAGTTCCCTAAACGTTTAGTCTGTCGTAACTAAGAGCTTAGAACAAATCACTGCCGGCCTAAAAGTTTTAGACCAAAATGACTCGGGAAGTAAGTTAGGCCAAACTTCAGCCTGTTATACTAACAGCTTAGGCCAAATCGTTGCCGGTCTAAAGTTTAGGGCAGCTACTCCGCTGGCGATAGTTTTTAGGCTACCTTTAGGCCTACTCAAGCCAGCCTGCCTGCTTAGCAACTTTTGTTGTAGGCCAGAACCGTCTGTAGGCCAGACTTTGTTCACGCCAGGTCTAGCGTTACGATAATCTTGACGCCAGCCTATGCTAGTCTACGGACTTTCTGGGTTGTCCAAAGCTTAGGACAATATCCGGGCCAGCCTAAGTTCCTACAGGTGGGTTCTATGTTGCTCCTAGTCTGACGCAGCACATACCGGGAAGATGCCCTTGCTGACGTCGTAGAAGTTGCGCATTGACTCATGCAGGTCGCCGGCCACAAGGCGGTCCTTGAGCTCACCCAGCGAGATCTTGCCGAGGCAGAGCGGATTCGGCGCGTCGTCGTCCTCGTCCGGCATCGGACCGACCGTGGGCGCTTCCGGGTAGACGCCGCGCGGGCCCACGCGTAGGCCGTCCAGCGAGAAGTCCGGCGGGATCGGCTCCGGCCGCTTGCGGGTCGCTAAAGATACTGATAAGAGAATTTAAAGCGCTACGCATTCAGCCTTTGCTGCCAAGCGCCCCGGGACAGAGCGGTCAGCGCTACAAGGCTTAAGCTCTTCAAGAGAGGAATTTTTGTGGAAAGCTTTGTTCTGGACGGTTTTGGACACATTTCTGGTGTCTCACCTTTTGCCGACTTGCCGTCGGTTGAGCTCCCCGCGACCGCAACGTCGTCCACGGCCTCCGCGCGGCGCGTCTCCTTCGCGAAGGCGGCGTCCTCGACGACCAGCCGGCTCGCGGCGTCCAACTCGCCGGTCTTCAGATGGCGGAACACGCGGTCGAAGTGGCGCTCGCCGCCCGGCACGCCTCGCGGGTCGTACGGCTCGAAGTCGGGAATCGGCTGGTTTGTCGTCGGGTCGAGCTTCGGCGTGACGCCGTCGAGTTCCATGACGTAGCCGTCCTTTGCACGTTTCATCAGTGGGCGCAAATTCGCGGTTTCGCTGAAAGATGGCGACTCAAGCAGTTAAGAAACGCCCAGGCCAGCGCTGGCGCTGATACTAGTCCTGGTCCTATGGCCCTTGGGGGGGGTCTAGGTCCTGGTCGTCCAAAAATTCCAGTGGGCAGGTCCTGGTCCTGAAAGTAGTCCAGGTCATGTGGTCCTGAGGTTTAAGTCCAAGTCCCGAAGGCGACCGTGCTCATTCATAGCAGCTCTTTTGAACCATGGTTAGCTCAATGGACCTCGTCTAGGGCTGGCTCTGAAAAACTTGCGGCGTGATGAACTACTCAGGCCTGGCTTATAGTGTCGGACCTCACGTGGCCTAATCATTCTGGGCCCGCCTGATCCTTCTCGACCCAGCTTAGGTCTGGTTTATCCTAGGACGGTAAAGCTCGCACATACTCAGCTCATACTATCCATGGTTTGACCTAGACATGCTCGCCAGGACTAACTTTTGCCTGTCCGGATAGGTTTTCGTTCAAGTTCAGCTCAGCACACGTCCATCTATGCCAGGCAGAGCTTGGGAAAGCTCAGGTCCTGGCCCAATTTGTTCGGGTTAAGACTCGTCCTAACTTGACAGGTCCTCAGAGCTACCCTCATCAGGAGCCGGGCCAGGCTATCTGCACTAAGGCATCATAACCGACATACTCGTGGCAAGACTACCCTGGACTAGATCATCACGTTTCTGGCCCGCTCATTCATTGCTCGTCCTGGCCTTGCCCACTCAGGCAAAGCACGCCCTGGACGTATCCGCCCAGGTACGGCTCTATAAGCATGCCGAACTTCCGGGCAAGCTCATCCACGACCGGCTCCTTCCAACCAGGCTTAGGTCTACTCGTCTTGGCCCATTTTCAGTCTGTCATCGCTTATCCCAATGCTCTTCATCCTGGCACAAGAGATTCAAACAGCATTTCTCTCATTCTTACCTCGAGTATGGCGGCCGGGACGTCTCGCATTCTCGGAGAATGTACCTGAAAACGTTCACTTTACATTTATTCCGGCGTAGGCGGACTTACGGTGGCGGCTTCTTCCCGTCATCGTCCGAGAGCGGCGCGTTGAGGAACTTCAACGCGGCCTTGAGCTCCGGCGCGAGGATGACATCGTCACTGGTCGGGTCGGACATGCGTAGCTTAACTTCCGCCTTCGGTTCTGTTCTAAAATAGGCGTGTATTTCGTTGAAACCCGTTAAGAACGTGCGTAGCTTTCGAAATGCGCGCAAAGTCGAAAAAGGAGGAAGCCGGTCGGGAATACCTACGACGTCTTTTGGAGGGAACACAGCGTCCCTAACAAGGAAAAATAATTAAGTGTTTTCGGGAGAAAGAAGGCTTTGTAAGCCACAATATTCGTGAGTAAATTGTGCTTCAGGCAGAAAAATACGGACACATTTCGCCGAAAACCAAAAATGCTAAACTTGTAGGAGATAATTTGCCTAAAACACAAAGTGTCTTAGCGTGAAACACACCGTCCAAAAGTATGACCGGGCAAGATACAGCCTCTGATTCTACTTCATGAATAAACAATCAGTCAGTGTGTTTCCATCAAAAACACCTGCATTAATCACGTCAAACACACGCGTATCTTATCTTGTTCCAGCGAGTGTTAACCTAGCAGACTCTCATGGCATCCATAATAACTTCTAACGTAACCAAAAACACCAAGAAAAACAGCAGAGGTTCAGACCAAAAAGCTTGTAAGCAGTCAGCAGGCCAGAAAAATCCATATCATGTTTCCGAGGTTTCTGGGCGTCCCGTGGCGTCGGTCGCCCGTAGGTCTCGAGTAGGTCTTTCCTGGCCGGCGGCCAGTGCATGAAAAATTATACCGCTGAGTGCCTAATGCACTGTGGAAAACCGTGGCACGACGTGGAAATACAAGAATGAATTAAAGGTTGCATCCTCCCTTTAAAACCTGGGCCAAACTAGTTATTCAGTAACATTGTGTAGAGTATGCACCTTACTTAGTAACGTTAATCGGTCTCACTAAAGTCTTAGTCTTAGACTGTACCTCGGGGCCTAAGCTTAGGACCACATTATTTCGCCGGCTTAGTGAGCCAATGGGGACCGCACGCGTTTAGGCTTAGAAACGCTAACATATACTGCTTCGTCGGCTTAGACATCTGCTCTAACATGTTTGTCTGCAGGGGCCGAACATACACTAACCCAGCTTTTAGGGACCAACTCAAATGTCGGTCTGTTACTACGAAGTACTTCAAGCTTGCTTCGAAATACACTACTTTTATGCGTATGCTCCGACGTTCCTCGGGCGTCTCTCGAGAGAGCCCTCCGTAAAATTCCTTCGTAGTTGCTCATTGTTCGCTGTTCGGAGGTGCGGGTGGGTGGGTGGACATCCGCAACAAACATCCCGCCTGTCGGCGGCGGCGGACGCATGCAGCCCGCCCGATGTTCCTCATTAACGTCGCGAATGCCTCCGAAAACGCGGAACAGGTGTCCCGTCGACGAATTGCGGCGTCCGTCCTTTTTCTCGGATTTGTTTAGACGGCTGTTCACGTCTATGCGATGCTTTCAGACGGATTGATTCAGTGTTTCTCAAGTTTTCAACCGCAATCCGATCCGACCTTTCTCGATCGTGGCTAATACACGCGGCCTTCCTCCTAAATCCTTGAAGCGCTTCCTGTATCTTCCTGTAAGGCTTGAACGGTTAAGCCGATAAAGTTTCGTCGGTACGACAAGTTTTAGTCCCGTAGGCATTTTAGTCCCGACATTTTCAGTCACGATTCGCAAACTACTTTTATTGCGCGCGTAAAACTCAGCCAGCTTCGACCCTGTTCCGCAGCCATCATCCACGCCCAGATTTCGATCAAAGTGCGAAATGGGCCCAGCTTTGACGGGCTCGGCCCGTCCCAGGCCCAGGCCTTTAAGCAGTTTTTCTTTTTTAATTAGGGAAAAATTGGCGTGGCCCCCATTTGGTACTATTTCTAGATGCCAGCATTCTTCTTTTAAGCTACATAGTTTTCTCCAGGGAAAATGTTCGCAATTAGTAAGGGTGCCATGGGGACTGTGAGGCAAATTTCATCAACAAAATGACCTGAATTTGGGCGAGACTAGAGACGGCCCGACTCGGGCCGGACAATTTTGAACTCTGATTTCGACAAGGCTGAGGCGTTCGTATTTTGCTTACGCGTAGGCACGCCGTAATAACGCATGGCAGTGTTTAAATAAATTATTGCTTTTTTGCGGGAGCGACTTGAGCAATCTGAAAGGACCTACCGGTGTCCCGCGCATTGGATCGTCTGACGATTCCCCAACATATCTTTCCAACATTTTCTTCCGGTTCTCGCGCCAAGGTTCAGCGTGAATATATGCGTAAACAGCTCATTGTTTACTAGGTTGAACCAAGCTTAAGCTTGCTCGTCTAAATTTGTTTGTTAAGGACGCAACCGTGATGAGCGCGTACGGCGGCTACCTACAGCGCTCGCTGTCGAACGCCAGCATTGCCGGCGATGGCGCGTCCTATGCCGAGCGTGGGGTAAGTCACCATTCCCGTACAGCGCATTTCGTGTTCTGGGCCTATTCTGTTGCCGACCCGATTCTTGAAGTAGAAAATGATTCCTATCCAAAATTGACTGAAACAACATTTTCAAAAAAATAAAGAAACGAGTCAAATAATTAACGCAAAAAATTCGAAAATAGAAAAAATAAAAAAATAACAACACAGAAATGAAAACAGAATATTCGACTTCCATTCTGAGTCTAAGCCTCCGAGAATAAGTTGTAAGAAACCGGCAAAATCGGTCTTTCTGACAACCTCATCTTTGATCTGGTTTGCGTATGCAATCCCACGTTACTTTCAGCTGTATCGCAGCTACAGCCTGCCGGAAGTAGTGACCACGCTGCCGCATCTCTCGTGGCACGAAAGAGCTCACTATGCGTATCAGCCTCGCTATTACGTGCCGACTTTCCACAACCCGTATCGGTTCTACGTCGGCGGAAATTATGGAGTAAGTCGGATCGGGCATGCTCTCTTCCCCGTACCTGTAAAGCCTTAGTGACTGACTCCATTCGTACCTTGAAGCCGCGATTAATGGCCATAACTACGGCATTCAGAAAGCTGTATTCTGAAGAATTCCCATACAACTTTTTAGGCTAAAATTGTGTCCGTGTGTTGTACAATTAGAAACGTCGACCTAAAGAAATAGGTTTAAACCGTATTTTCTCTAACAAATCCACGGGGTTTAATTCGCGATCGACCTCAGGATTAGGGATGTCTATTAGGAGGGGAAGGGTCTATTAAGAAACTTTATTTATTTTATTTATTTATTGGCGAGATTGATTAAGGGCAAAATAATCGAAAGAGGGCCCGTAGTCCTTTGACGGCTAAAATATTCTTAGGATTTTCTGGTAGTAGGCCGACTAGAAAGTGTGTAAAGCTGAACGGTTAGCGACCTTTCTATTCAAAGACCCGTCGACTCATCCGTACGTTTAGCACTATTCCGGCTACAACTGGAGGAACTACTGGAACTGGTCAAGTCGTCCTGAGTACATATATTCGCGTCCTCGAGAGTATCCCACGTAAGTAGGTTGCCTTCTTCCTGCGAGAGTGGCTGGCTCTCGGCTTAGACCTTGCAATTCGTCAGAGACCACTGAGCACCTAGATTAGACAAGGAAGGGCGCATATCGCCACAGAGCCGATTCCGAATCCGATCCGATTCCAAACTTAAAACCTATACCGATTATCGGTCCCGATTCCAAACACTGACCGTTTAACTTTACTGAAGCCGATTCCGATTCTAGGATAAACCGGCAATTAACTACGCATAGCGTTCAATACACTTTTAAAGACGCCTCAAACGGCACAAGTAGATGTCTTGGCGCAACAATAAATCAAGCGACACCGGGAGGGAACCCTTTGGAAAGTGCGGAATAATTGTAGTCAACACTGTGTGTTAACCATGCAACCGCCGAAGAACGTTGAGCCGTGTCCGAGAGCTGCCAGTTTTTGGTTGATAGTGATGTTGAGTCTCTCGACCGGAAGTATGCACCGATCCACGCAGACCTCCAAGCGCTATTCTAGGAACCGTTTTGCTTTCAGGTACAGTACGACGTCGTTCCTGAGCAGCGTTTCCTTCCCGTACAGCTACCGCAACCGGTACACGACCTCGAGGCATTCCGACTTCACCTACAAGATCGGGAACGAGACGCGCGGGAACTGGTACAACTACAAGCAGAATCTCGGCTCCTACTTCCGGCGGATTTACCCTCGCTCCTCCTACCTCATGCAGCCTTGAATGCTTGTAAGATCGTAAATCTCGACAAGAAAATAAACTTGTTCGCTAAAGCGAGGGTCTACAATTTACTGGTCTTAAAGTAGGTATTATGAGCCTAAACGCAGCTTAAGCTCTTTGGCTTGTGCCAGTGAGCGAAAGTACCTATCCGTCTCCACATTACTTTCCGATATTGGACGAGAACCGCTAGGCAAACGACCGGCCGACTTTGATCCATTTGCCCCATGCCAAGTGCCAAATCTTGAACAATTGGCAATTACTTGGCACTTGACGACCGCTTGGCAAACACATGGATTGGTCACAGTCCTTAGTCCTAGCTCAGCTGTTTAGGCTCAGGCTTATTAAGACTACTTAAAGCACTATCCTACGCTTAGGCTTATTATGTATGCTAAGACGTTTTGTTCCTATCCCATGGATATGTTAAGGCTAGTTAGGGTGAATCTTAAATGCATAGGCTTAGCACTAAGCAAAGTAATCTTAAAGGTCCTAAAGTTTGCATATTTCTAGTCACTTGTGCGAGTTCACAAAAATTCTTTAGCTGCGACAGAAGCTGGCAAGCAAAATAGCAACACATGTTAATATAAACGGATAAAAACTGAGTAGATACGAAGGTAGATTGCGTTATGATTCGGCGGTAGTGGCGATGAAGCTCGTGAGATTCAGCTCGTGGACGCTCTTCATATGGAAGTTGAGCTGTTCTTGTCTAAAAAGGCAGTTGTTTGCATGCGTTCGTAATTTCATTACTTAATATAGTACGTCACCGAATTGCATATTATTTGCATGCATTCTAGAGCACCTGCATGCATCACAGCACTGTCGCATGCGCCGCAGAATTACCCATGCATCATAGCGCTGCCCCATGCATTATATCGTTGTCGTATGGATCGTAGCGTTAACCACATCATCATAGCACTGCCGAATGCGTCGTAGCACTAATGATGCATAACAGCGCCATAGCGCTACCGCATGCATCATAGGACTGTCGCATTCATCACAGCGCTGTCGCATTCAATGCATCGCTGTCGCATGCATTGTAGCGCTACCGCATGCGCCATTGCGCTGTCGCATGCATCACAGCATTGTCGTAGGTAACGCAGAGTTACCGCATGCGTCACTGTACTATCGCATACGCCATAGGACTGTCGCATGCATCATAGCGTTGTCGTATGCATCGCAGAGTTACCGCATGCAGCATCGCACGACCGCATGTATCTAAGCGCTGTCGCATGCATGGCTGAGTTACCGCATGCATCTTAGCGTTTTGCATGCGTCGTTAAGGAATACTGCATGCACAAGAAACTGCATAAGGAAAAGAGTTTAATGCGGAGTTTCATGATTTTTAACGTTTACCTCGGGAACCGCTCGTCGCAGATCTGGCACCTCACGTCCTTCTCTACGGCGTGTCGCTTCTGGTGTGCGACCAGACGACCGGCGCTACTGAAGCACTGTGTGCACTTGTCGCACCGATAGCTGCGCGTACCCATGTGCACGTGCGAGTGGCCCTGCAGGGCGCTCAGCGACGGGAAGCTCTTCGGGCACTTGGGACACTTGAAGCTCCCGCCGTACTGCACTGGACGATGTCGACTGCCGCTAGCGCCACCAGGGCTGCCGAACGAGGGCCTAGAAAACGTGGAATTCGGATGTGATTGGTACGCAGGCTTATGCTTAATGAATAAGAGACGTCTTGGACTTGATGATTGGTGCTAAGGCCTACCTTCTAAGCCTATTTTGATGTTAGGTCTTAGTAGCTTAGCTTAAGCTCGAGATCTGAAACTAGGGCCTAAGGCTTAACCTTCTTAAGCACACCGCTTAGACCTACCCTTGATGGAACATAGGGTGTGCACTGTTGACATAAGCTTTATTTAGCGCATTTTGGCTGTCTTAGTCCTTCTGCTCGACGACTTAGACCAGCACTCAGGCCTACGATGCATCACACTCGGCATTCATGCTTGAGAGCGAGACTGGTGCTTAACTAAGCTAGTAGGCAAATTAGACGTAGCTCTTGTGCGCACGCTTGAACTTAGGCCTAGATCCATTAAGCACTTGACAACGTTATATGTTTCCCAGAGCCAGAACGTGGAAATCCGACACTTGCACTATGCAGTAATCACTTTTCGTTTCTGCGGTCTAAGCCGGTGAATGGATGAACGGTGCGGCCTAATCCACTAATATTTAAAAGCACCAAGCTAGCTTACATTCCAACTGACGTTCCGCTGCCACCTTCGGCTGCGTCCTTCAAGTGCTCGAGCGTGTGAACACTGAGCTCCTGGGCATCGTCGAACTGTTGCCCGCAATGGCACACAAGCTGCGCGCCGTTTCCTTCGCTAGCGCTCTCGGTGGGCGAAGGTGAGTGCTTCTCCGTGGGGGAGTCGAAGTTAAACGAGTGGTGCAGGAGGTGCTGTGCGTACTCGTCGAGAGGAACCATCTGAAGCGAAGCCATAGAGCAGTCAGTCCTACTGGAAAGATCGTCGTCCTGCTACGCAAGTGCTTACCTTCTCGCAAATGGTGCACTTGGAGGAGATCGCACTGTCGACGCTCAGGTGGTACTCCCCGTGCATGCGTAGCTGAGCATCTCCGCGAACGGTTTGGCTAAATCACTGGCTTAAATTTAATAAAAAATTGAACTGACCTGAGTAGTTATCAAAAGTTCGTAAACTGTTGTAAAACATTATTGTTGTTAAATTAACTTGAATTTTTTATAATTCACTAAAGTAGGAAAAACATGTTCATGTTTAAACTTAACAACCAAATAAAATGAAAATTTAAAAAATTAATGCAATAAATTATTATGCAGTTTGGACAAAAATTTTCAATACAAAAAAGGTTATTAAGACAATTTTAATTTCACAAGCGTTATTGCGTACATACCGGCAAATGACGCAGCTCATTTCGCCGACGCCGTCCGCATGCATCTCGGAATGGCGTAGGAAGTCTTCGAAGCCCGCCAGCGTCTTGTAGCACACCCCACAGCGGTCGCTCTTCGGCACCATGCAGTGGTTGAGGAGGCGGTGCTGGTCCAGCGCGATCTCGTCCGGGAACTGCTCGTCGCAGACGAAGCACTTGAGGGATTTCTGAAAGCCCTAAAGTCGGGGATGCTTGGAAATCATGTTCGAAGGCCACGATGGCCATCTCTACTGCATGCATCATGGCATAAGCGCATGGATCGTACCTCTGCCGCATGCATATTAGCGCTAATGCCTGCATCTTAGCGCTAATGCATGCATCCTAGCGCCACCGCATGGATCGTACCCCTACTACATGCGTCATAGCGCTACAGCATGCATCATAACACTGTCGCATTTCGTAGCGCTACTGCATGCATCTTAGCTCTACCGCAAGCAACGTAGCGCTACCGCATGTATCGTACCCTATCGCATGTATGGTATCACGATCGCATGGGATGTACCTCTACCGCATGCATCACAGCATAAGCACATGCATCGCATGCGTATAGCATGCATCATGGCGTGACCGCATCCATCTTAGCGTAACCGCATGTATGTTACCCAACCGCATGCATCGGAGTGTAATCGCATGCACCCTACCCCTACCGCATGCATCGTAGCTATCTAGCTCACTAACTAACCGGAATCAGAGACATCTTCGACGCGAGCAATTCCGGCTTTGGCGTGCCTCGCGCGTGTCCATTCCGATGCGGGGACGCGGTCGATTCCGATGAGCCGGAAGGTGCGCTTCCGACGTCGTCCGCATCATGCACCAGCTGGACGTGTGTTGAGAGCAGCTCGATTGTGTCGAAGGGAATCGAGCAAACGACGCACTCAAAAGTGAGCCGGTCCGACGCGTGAGACATGACGTGCTCCTGAAAGTGAAGCATACTTTTGAAGTTGAGAGTGGAGTATGAATGGTGCCCGGCCTAGGTTTAAGGAAAGAAGGCTTAAAGAGTAAGGGAAGAGCATAGTCGATCTGCGTCTCTAAGATATGGGCGAGAGTGCGAACGTAGCTACGGTTTCAGGGCCGAGCTTGGGAGAGGGACAGCTGGAAACCTTTCAAAGACCATTTGGACTTTAACGGAACTTCCGCCACCCTAACCCTTTCAGTTACCGGCACACCATCCGAAAGTCATCCCGGAACACCATCCCTAGGCCGGTCCTAAAACATAAGGGGGGTTGGCAGGACAAGCCAATAGGAATGCGCTATAATCAGATAAGCTAGCACTTAAGACATACTATGTCCATCTACCGCTTAATA
>JNEY01000653.1:87690-100552 GCA_020875895.1 Aphelenchus avenae | reverse complement strand
ACCCAAGACCCCCCCCCTGACCTCTTGTGGACTCTGTGGACACATAGTTCGCGATAATGCATGAACACAACAACAATTTTATTCAGGCTTTACTCATCTTTACACCGCTTCATCAACGTCCATCGGATCAGCCTCCGGTGGACCAACGTTACGCAAATCCTGATAATAAAATTTTAGAATTTGCAAGAACGTGTCGAACGTATCTTCACGCTCGCGCTGGCAGTGCTTACGCCAACCGTATTCGACCAAGGCATCGGCAAACTTTGCATGAGGAATTCTCTTGTTTGCGAAGTATACTTTCGCAGGTCGCCAGCTTGCCTCGATCGTATTCGTGTGCGTGCCATCAGGCGCCACGAAACGGTTATCCGGGTCGGAATGATTCACCACCTTGTGGTCGTAGCCGAGGCCGCTCAACCCGTTGTACGCCGCCCACTTGTCGGTATGAATCGTAGTCCCAACTGCGACGTTCTTCTGGATCAGCGGAAGAAGTGCCTCCGCATCACGCCATCAATCCGGTCGTTCGATTGGACACCAGGGACAAATCAGCATACGAAGTTCTTAAAGTATTGGTAATTCGAACGTATTCTCACTTCTTTTACCTTTTGTGTCTCTCTGGATCAGTCCGACCACCCAATGCCCGTGAATACGACGACCTCTGTTGTACTTTCTGCGTCCGAATTTGCTCTCGTCCACTTCCACGATTTTTCCGGGGCCGCCCATCGGTGGCCGTTCCGTCATGATTTTGTGCCAGTTGTTCTCTATTACCTCTCTGGCGTACGAGTAACTAAAGCGTCGCAATCGTTAGTATTTAGCGGTAGTAAGATGACCTAATCGACCTTGATTTTGAGCCCCACATTTCTATGCTTCGACATGGAATTTTCCGTAACTACCCATGTGCTACCTCACGTAAAAAGGACGAGTATCTCCATTTGTAAATAAACTTACTAATCCGACACGCTGTTCATACTGAGACTCGGAGCAGTGTTGTCCAGCAGGAAAGCATCTTCGGCGGCCTCGAGAATGGCCTGCTCGTATGTTTCGCAACGACAGTAGCATTTTTGCAAAGAATGGTCATTTTTTCTGTCTTCGCGTGTGCGTCTTCTTCCTAGAAATGTGGCAGTAAGAATGCCGCCCGGTACACCGATTTTCGGGGCCCGATCCCACGACCACGACTGAAGTAGAGGGTGACAGTCCAGCCGATCGTGGAAAGGCGACACTTTTTTTTGTTTTACGTTGAATGTTTTTGAAAAGGGAAAAAAACGTTACCGCCAATTTTTGCACTGTTGCTTTCTGTGTTTTTGCGACGTTCCAGCGCTACACTACTTATTCGATCGCCTATTTGTTCGTTCGTATTTCGCAAGCACATCCATCGTGTGTGACATCTGCAGGTTTTCCTAATAAAGGTTCCATTCTATGTTTAGTTTAGCCTTTGCATCTTCTGCCGCCTTACTTTAGTTTTTCCTTAGTTCCATTTTGTCTCTCAGGCGAGAAGTTTTCCTTGGCTTCGCTTTGTATCCTGACATGGCAAGAACCAGCACAATTCACGTTCTCCTTTTGCACGAGCGCGCCCCGGAATTGTTTGGCAAGTACAGATTCTTTGGCAATACTTGAACGGATAGTATGAGAGTTGACAAAATCACAAAGCGTGCTCGATTTAACACAGCGATCCTCCTTTTATTTGACGTCTCTGCTTTTCTGCGAACACTGTGAATTTAATTAAGGCGAACACGGTGCGTTTACGCCTACGTCGTACTCGGAGCAATGAGCATACTTCCACAGAGCGCTGAGGTCAAAGGTCTCAAGATCGAAGGATAGTTTTTTTCTCGCCTTCAGGAGCATATCGTCGATATCTATGCAGAGGTATGCCTTTCTGCTTGGATCGCAGGGATCGGCCACGGCCGTACTGGAGCACGGGCAGGAGTGCAGAATTCGGAGATAGCGCGATTTGCCTGGGCGATCAGTGCCGCCCAGCGGACGTCCTTCGATGACTTGTGGTTGCCATGAACCACATAAGGCTGCAATAAAGAAAAGTCGTTTTTCCATTTTCTGCGTAGGGGATGGAAAATTTGGCCTCTGCCCTAAGGGTCTCAGATGGACTTTGCCGAAAGTAGGGGACAACCTGCCGAGAGGGAGGGGGTAAGGCAAAAGCGTTCATACTGAACAAACAAACTTAAAAATTCCCATTTTCGGCCTGCCGCAGTCGGCATCAAGGGCTTTTTGGCAATTTTGTAAAATTTTTTATTCATCATTTGATCGATGGTCGCTGGTAGGTGGTCGTACCTACCAGCGGCAGGTACGACCACTGCACTGAGTCACAGGGCCGTGTTTGGCGGAGGAGGGGGCAGGGGAGGAGGAGGCCGCCGATAGGGTAACTGGGGGGGGGGGGGTGAAGAAACGTTTTCGAAGGTTAGTGGTTTTTTACCGTACAAAGACTCTATTTTTGGTTTATACACCATAGGGCCCGGCTAACTAACTCAGTGGCAAATTTACGAGCTTTGCTTTCTAAGTCTAACTTTCTACGAATCTTTTTGGGCTATGTTGCTTTGCTCCTCAGAGCTATCGTCATTTCCGTTGCACATAAGGCCTTGTGGCGCATTGAGTGATGACCCATCAGCCGGCGGCGGACGCATGAATGAGTTTCGATGTCGGACAGCGGAACGCCGCTTGCGCAGCCTCCTCTTGGCGGCGTCGTTCACAGTTCACCACGGCATTTGTGGAGGGACACTCCGCTATGCATATCAATTTGCATGCAGGCGACACACTCTTCCTTTTTGTTCGATTTATATAAGCCTCTCAGCGACTTGTGCGCGATTACTCGCGCACAGCGTGTTACCAATTTTACTTTAATGTGCTTTTTCCTGCACTTTACTTAATTGACGAATGCGTACGAAATTGCCAAAGAGAATACCGCCATCAAGAACAGGTTTTTTCTTCTCATCTTATCGACAGATATCGGCGGACAAAACCATGCGAAATCTGCTTCATTAATGCAGCTGGCTTGCGGATAATTATAGCTTAAAGACACCCAGAGAAGCGACAGGTTTTGTATACGCTCGACGATATATTTTCGCTTAGTCATAGGGCAAAAAAGCAGCAGCAAGCCAGAAAGAAGCGAATAGATTTCTGGTTATTCGTTCATTTTCGTAGTGAGGTTAGTGAGTCATTACAATGCTGGTTCCAGCGGTTCCGATAAACCTGCGTTATCGTTTCTTTGGGAGGCCGGACTTGTAACTTGATATTTAAAATTCGCTATCTCATCCAAGAGGGGAAGCATGTTCGGACGTATTAATGCTAAGTCTGTTACGTGTATGTTCAGAATTGCAAGATCTCTGCGATGCTTAACTTGGCACAGTTGAACAATAAGCTTTTTGTAAATTTTCCTCCGGGCAAGCGCACGAAAACCCTACGAGTCAGTAAAGGCTTTGCGACTGTAACTACATAGAGCTGGGTGCCATGCATTCTATCTACGACCCAGTGCAGGTTTTATTTTTTAATTTGATAAATATTTACACAATCTCTCTGAACGCTCCCCTATTTGTTTTCCTCGCCGCTTAGAACAAAAGACTCGCAAAGGGCAAGAATTCCTTGTCGAAATGCCTAGTGTTTCCAGTGCGTCGCCAAGGGCACATCAAGCAGATTACTTAGTGCAGAGATATTAGCCACTTGAGAGGTTCTGTGGTTAGGAAAGAAGAGCCTACTTCACGAGTAAGCTCAAATGTTAGCGGGAATTGCCGTGTCTACGTCCCCCGCTTAGGGACTGGGGGGGGACTCAGGTCAACCGAAAATTTTAAGTTTCGTAAATTAAAAATTTCTAAAAGTGGGTGCTAATAAACCTCATCGTACATGCTACGTTGCGATGATGCGTGCGCCATAGCGCTACCGCGAGAGCATAGCAATGCTGCATGAACCCAGATTTCAAGCTGTGTCTCGTAACCTGTATTCAAAGTGGACCACTGTCCATTTTCAAGCCAACTCGAAACTCAAAACAGATGCGAAATATTACGCGGAAACGAAGAACATAGCAAAGCCGTTGTGACACGATTCCCGTGCTTATGTCTCTCTAGGAACTGCTTATTGCAAGGCAAACAAGAAGGACAGCATATTGTAATGGACCGTAGGCTAAAGGCATGCAATATTTGGCACAACGATCTCGTCTGCTACGCGTGTCCTTGTACTATCGCTAATTGCGTAATCCCTGCATGCCCCGCCCTTGCAAGAAAAAAGGCAAAGCACGTTTGCCTTCACCGCATGGAGAAATTTTCCGACTACAAAATAATGGATAGGTTTTAGCGTTTTAGGCCACACGCAACAATATAGGGATGTTTATTTGACGCTCGGTCGCGGTCTTCAAACAGGGATGGGCAGGTCCCGGTCTCGGTCTCGGTCCCGGTGGTCCCGGTGTTTTGGTCCCGGTCTCGGTCCCGGTCCCGGTCGGCGAAAAAATCCCGCCCAAACCAGCTTTTGGACGATTTTTTGACTGCCGCAAAAGGCGACGTCGTGACATATTTGTTTATCAATTTTTTCAAGTTTCGGCCAAAAAGTCCTGTAAAGCCTCCTGCATCGAGTTAAATTTCGGGCATGTTTGGCAAAAATGAGATCCTGCGGCTCTAACTCGACACGTTCCCGCGCATTTATTTTTGCCAGCGAGCTCCCTATCCCGCATGTGAACCAAAAATCGTTTAGTTCTGCCACGGTTTTCGCTAAAAGGCGCCACTGTAGCAAGACCTCGATGGCCGCTGAGAACAAAACAGAAAAATGATGGCGTACAAGGCTCGCCATATTTCGTTCGAAAATCGCAATATGTCATTTACAATGTGCGGCAGTGCTGACAAGGGTCCATTAATGTCTGGTAGCGATTCCGATTTCGATCGATTCTAACCCAGCCCTAGTACTGACTCACCTCTTCCGTCACCCCCGCCTCCACATGTAAAGATCCCCTTTTTTCAAGATCCACCTTTTTAGCTGCCCACACTGAATTTTGCCGAATTTCCCGGTCTCGGTCCCGGTGGTCCCGGTGGTTTTGGTCCCGGTCTCGGTCCCGGTCCCGGTTGTCAAAAAAATTCCGCCCATTCCTGTCCCCAAATTATCTTCCTGCAATAAGTGAGCTGCGCTGCGGTCAGTTTTGCATCATCGGTACAAATGTGGAATCCTCGACGTTTTGCCCTCTGCACAGCGCTGAAAACCGCTTCAAGTTGCTTTGAAAACCTGCTGAGTTAAAGCGTTTCGCTTAAGAGCGCCTCGAATTTGATATACCCCTTTGGGAGGTTACGGTAATTTTAAAATAGACACGGCTAATCGCAGCCAGTGAACACACGTGTCCTGCTAAAGCCCCCCCCCAAGATGTGACTAGTTTTATTCGCTGAGCAAGAGAGAACGGGAACTCAAGACAATAATCGTCACGTAACTTGTCCTCTCGCATAAGCTAGGCCAAGCCGGTAGGACGCGTGTTTTACTGGCGATACAGAAACTAGTGAAGCGGATCCCTAACTCTACTCCGTATATGTTTGACAGAATGAAGACAAGAATTACCGTAAATCGTATAATACATGAGCGGAGAAGTTTTATTGATGAAATCGGCGTGCGGCGACGTAGGCAATGGATTTGTCATATTTGTTGTTACTAGCGGAGACGTTTCCCAGTATCCGCGAGCAGGTTTTATTAAAGAATCCACATCCATATTTCAGAGCACTAACGGTCATCCCTGCCAAGTAACAGCCACGTACGGAATGCTATGATCGTAGTCAAAAATGTGGGAAAACCGTGATCAAAGCTTCAACCTGCTATCTATGCTTGAAACGGTAGCAGACGTCACTCACTTCCTTAAAAACTGTTTTCTTTGGATTTTCTTGCCATATTCGGTTAAAGAAGTAGTTTTGGGTTTCAAAAAAGGTACAATGAAAACTTAACGAAACTTTAGTTTATAATCACGTCGGCCCAAGTGGCTATCCAGGGGCTGGAACAGGTTTTATATGAAATATGGCGCTATTAATGTTGTTAGCTATCTTTCTCCCGACTAGCTAACTAACAACTCAGCGGATATGCTCTATTTTTTACATTCTTGTGCTATCTTTGGCTACATTTTTTCGTATACCATCGAATGCCCAGCAACTAAACGTGCCAAGTCTTGTCGTGCACGCCAACTTCATTGGGAAAAGAGGCACGTCCCGGGTGCGACTCGCTGCACCGGACATGCCTTCTTTCCCGGCAAAAGTCTGTTTTTAAGCAAATCTTTGCAAGAGCAACTTTAGTGTTCGTTCACGTCTGACCTATCTACCGTTTCGGAAATGACCCGAATCTCCCCAAAGTCTTGTCAATCATGGATGTCTAGAAGGGCACTTCAGGAAAGGTACCAGCATCTACCCTAATATCGGTAATCACTGTCGATGAAAAAGGCTAATTATTTTTAGAAGTTTCGATTGTTTTCAACACAGATTGGATACATCTGGCTGTCGTGCCGTAATCTTCGAGAATTAGCTGAACTTACAAGGGGCATGAGTACCTGTGTTCAGATATTCTCAACCGATAATCTACCGGGCAAACAGACATTTGAAGCGACTCGGTTCTGGACGAAATACGGTGGTTAGCGGTGGTGAGATTTTTTGCCCATTTCGCTCATTGTACGAATGACATTTTTTGTATTAATATTGACTGTTTCCACAAGTTCCAATTTCGCGTAAACTGCCACAATTGGAGCAACAGGTTTTTGCTACCCATTCACACTTCGTCCAAACGGCAAGCCGTGGCGCTTTAAAATCTCCTTTTTTAGCTAGATGATGTTTCCCTATATTGCAAGTGCCGAAATCTAGCGATCGGCCGGGTAACACGTCGATTCGGTAGACGTCGATTCGGTAAACTTCAGTTCGGTAATCTTCGGTTTGGTAAAAAAATCTACCTCACCTACTTTACGGTACGGTACGGTACCATGGTACGGTAGTACCACTGCTTTCATTACGTCCTTTCATAGTACATCCCGTTTCAGTACACGTTACAAATAATGTCCCATTGCCACACATCCCAAATAGTACTAAACCTTGATGCTAAGAGCTATAGCGCTTAGTTCATTGAGGCCTCGAGCTTAGTCCATGTGACTCGGCCTGCTTACCGTATTTCTTTAAATAGAGCTCCATGGGCTCTATTCAATGACTCTACGCAGAAATATGAGGAAAATATGCGATGCAGCTATGCCCAGTTTACCGAAAACGTCAACATGTTCCAAAAGGGCCCCCCCCCCCCCCGCCCCGCCCCATCCAACCCTGGTAGGGAAACTACGCGCCTTGTCTGACGTCCCGACGTTAGATTCGACATAAGGAGAACCCTTAGGCTAAGAAAAAAGTGGGAATGAATGGCATTTTTACTGTCATTTCCATTTCCCAGAGGCCATTTTCTGACATCCATTTCCATTTCCGGAANAAAACGGGCCCCCCCCCCCCCGCCCCGCCCCATCCAACCCTGGTAGGGAAACTACGCGCCTTGTCTGACGTCCCGACGTTAGATTCGACATAAGGAGAACCCTTAGGCTAAGAAAAAAGTGGGAATGAATGGCATTTTTACTGTCATTTCCATTTCCCAGAGGCCATTTTCTGACATCCATTTCCATTTCCGGAAATCGAAAATTCTTAACTCTTGCTGTCGACTGTCAAGCGTCATCCGCTAGAAAAAAGTTTCTTACACAGGTTTTTAAAATAAATTATGCGTCACGTACTTTACGCAAAATATCCGCACATACTTTTTGATTAAATTCGTGTTATTTCTCAGATATGCTCGGCGAAATTAGAAACAAAGAAAGTGAGTTTCGTGCTGCGTCGATTTCTTTGCAAATCGGCAAAATGAGGACACAACGAATAAGAAACATATATCCCGACCTAAGGACCCCTGTAGTAGCATTTGGCTACAAGTATCGTTCAAAAACTTAAATTCTACTTCAAATTGCCTCGTCTCTAAAGTGTTTTCCTTTTTTTTAAACTGCGTCTGCTTCACCGATATGCACTCAATAGGGTGGAACGACTAAAATGCTCGAAACAAGAGTATACCTCGGTAATGGCTACATGATTTATAAAAATTAAAAGAAAATATTTGTCACACTACACTATCACAGGCGTTTTATGGTTTTTTTTCTTAGTGGTCGCCAACAATCAGTCTTTATCACTTTTTTGCTTTTTTTCATATCGCCTTCTTTATTCGTACGTTTGATGGTAATTTTCGCTGCTTAATGGCACCAAGTGACGCCTTTCGATCGAGTGTCAAGAAGGAAGATGATCAGGCTCCTTCTTCACGTCAGGCCAGATTCTCGTGCTGGCACTCGGACTAAGTGCTTAGTCGGTCTTCACTCCGCCGTTCTACTGCTACCTAGCTAGCTGGTGATCCTGACTGCTCCTTGCCGAGTTCTCCCCCAGCGAAGCTTCACCTCTCGATTTAATGTACCTCAAATATGGGTATTTGAACCATGAAATCCGTAGTTAAAGCACTTAAAAGGCAAGGTGAAACTAGACTAGTTACACGACAAAACAGTGGGGAAAATATGAACAATAAAGCTGCCGCAGTGAAGGTACTAAGCCTCAGCAGAGATTTCGAGGAAATACGATATACTGCTCTTTTGCGAGGTCAGTGAAAGGAAACTGAATGAAGGTAAATGAATGAGTATCATAGCCGATATTAGTCCCTATGTCACCTATTTCATACCGGCTAACAGGCGCTCGAGCTTCGGCGCCGGATATTATCAGCAGCTTCCATCAGTCACTGTCCCGAAAACCAGCTTAGAACCAAGAGGCCAAAATTATGGACCCAGCCATTTGAACTCTGCCTTCAGTGCCTACTCATCTAGCTGAACGTTTTTAGAACCCTTCGTCGCAACGGGAACTTTGGAACTCAGCGATAAAAGGAGGAAGAGAGGTTCAGAAAAAAATATTCATTGCCCAACTTAGCAAACTTTTGCTCTTATCTGGCGACATGTTCTGATGACTCATTGAGAGATCGCGGTTTTCTTGTACCTTTGTGTTCGTTACCAGTACAATTCGCGTTGCATTAGTGGCACATTTTTCACGCGTACTGTTTCCTACGAAATTTATGGTAAACTGAACATGTATCACCTCTCTCACGATTATTTGTGGCACCTTAAAAATCCGCCGTACTTCAAAAAAATTTTGTTACCATTCGCGCAAAAAATTATGGGACCCGAAAAATATTGTGTTATCTTTTGCCAGAACTATTGTGGCTTATGTCGCTAATTTCATCGTTGGCCGTTTGTGCTGGTGAATGCTACCGAGCCAGCCTGCATAAGCGAGTACAGTAAGGACGAGCTCTCGCTAGGCAATTTAGCGCCATGCTTAGCTAGAAACCCTATATTAAACGCGGTAGGACGCATCCCTGCGGTTAAAACTCAGGTCGCGCAGAAGTTGGAGGAACACGGCTTGGCATTATTACAGATTTTCCTGTCGTAGCGCATCGAATATGATGATACGCGTCCTTACTTATTTAAGCGTACCTGTATAAGTGTGTGTCTGCTTAAGCTCAACCTAGAATCCCAATTTGAAATCGATTCACAGAACACTAGAAGTCGTGCTGCGATTCCATAATTCGCTTTTTTGCATCTCAATCATAGTTTGATTATGAACGACAACATTTGGGTACAATGACAAATTTAAGTAGATATTGGAATTGGAATTCCGCATGGAAACTTTTTCTCGGTATTCGGAACGCAAAAGAACGGGTGGAGTTCGGAATTAGAACCAATGCCTGTGGTCTACCATTTCCTTTCGGTAGCGTAGCAGCGAGTGAAGAAAGGGTGGGCACGAGTCGTCCTGACGAGCGATTACGTGGAATGCCCGGCGCAGGCTTCCCAGAGAAAGTTTGAATACGTTATAACAAAGTGAGTGAAAATTAGCGCTACTGGCGCCGTGCCGTGGGCCATTTTATCTAGGGCTTACATTCGTAAACTTCCGACTATTTTGTTTTAATTCAGAGTGAAAAATTTCTCTGTATTCAGAATTCCAAACCATCCATGCTACAGTCCAAACTGGGAGAACCGCTGTCATGATCCTTGCTTTTTTCGGCGTACTTTAGCGTAGAAAAAAACACGATGAGAATGAAGAAGATACATGAAGAGGAAGAACTTAGCGATACCCAAACAGGTTTTGGTATAAAAAAATGTTTATCCGGTAAAGTTCCATAATTCTTCTTGCGCAGCGACATGAGTCTGGGATGATCATCCTTATTGTGCAGCCACCTTTTTGTAAACCACAAAGGCTGGACTAGACCTCGTGGTACTATGGCTCAAAGTCGCGACGTATGTCTGAGATGTCAAAATTTTTTCGGTGGGTGAGGTGGTGTCAGCGGTAGTTTTGATTTTTGCGCTATAAAGCATTTACGGAATTACGAGTCCCCTCCATACATTCACTATGGAGCGTACGTCCCCTCCATACATCCCCTCCATACATTCATTATGGAGCGCCATACATGCAACTCGCGCCACATACATTTCAATCCGGGATCTCAACTGGACACTCAAAATGGGTGACCCCTTTCCCCCTCTAGGCCGCCAGTACCAACCTATTCTTTCTAGCTAAAGAAATTAGCATTTTTTACAGCCATGCGCCCATTAAACCTTGTTGAGCGTGAATTTTGGAGCTGACGTGGCCGAGACAACTTCAAGAATTCCGCAGAGCATGTGGTTTTTGGTGCCGGTGTACTAGGCCTCTATGAACTGGTAGTTTGTCCCCTACAAAATTATTTCCCTTGGGTTTTTCAGGTTTTTTCAGGGTTGAGGGTTGAGGTTTTCCAAGATCCGGAAACCCTGTATTGAAGTCAATTTTTGTTACTAGCGAGTAAGCTTTTGAATCTCAACACCTTCTTTGTTTCAGCCGAACTAGGTGCAATCATGATGTATGAGCCGTGCAATGTCTAGACGTGGCACCCGGCATCGCCTACATCACTGGCCGGCGGCGGAAGCACGCAACAGTTTAGTTAGCAGCCGGAGAATGTATGCGTCCGCCACGCAGCGCAGCTTTCGGGGGCTTCGTGTGACTTTTACCGATGAAGCCCCGCTTTACGAAGGTCGCTGTGCCTCACCAGCAGGTCGCTGTGCCTCATCTCGTGTTCATATATGCTTGCAAAATGCCGCTAAGCCTTCTGTAGTTGCATTGATTAGGCTTGTCTCGCAGCAAGACCCATGAAACTCATCGTGTGTTTGTTAAAGTTATTGTCGATTTTTCGCAACGAATTAATTGGGTGGGGCCATCTGTGAATGAAACATGCGATTGCCTGAAGGCAACGGCAGCAGGTTTTCGTTAGGAACAACTAGTTGATGTCGATGATGCGTTCTCCGAAAGCAGGGTTTTCCCGGAAATGGAAATGGTAGCAAATGACGCTAGTGGGAATGGAAATGGCCAGAAATTCAGACTGTGGGAAATGGAAATGAATGGAAATGGCAACAAAAAATGCCACTCATTTACGCTTTTTTTGTGTACCTAAGGGTCCCCCCTTACGTCAAATCGGTGGTCCCCACCTTAAGTTGCCGCACTTCAACTAGCCTTCCAAGTTGGTTCCACTAACGCGACAAGCCCGACAAGTAGACTAGACCAAAGCGACCAGATGCGGGCCAGCGGCCAATTCTGCAGCTTACTCATCGTAATCGATTTTGCTCGAACCAATGCGTTTTAAGAAGGGGGCCGCTGACTTCGCCGATCTCGCAAATGGTATAGCGCGTGCCTGCTACAGAGCGTATCGCATTTTTTTGCCTTTAAGTCGGAACTGGGCAATGCGCCATCAACGCCAGTATTCTCTCCTTCAAGCCGCACTACGTTCTCGCTGCCATTCTCGACCCGTCGCAAGCATTTTTGGTCGACGTCGATGTCGAGTACATTAGTCGGCTCATCGCCGAACGTTCGGAAACCGCGACACCAGCGAAATTCGGTCGGACGTAGAGACAGGAACGGCGGATGACGAGGCATCGTACGAGGGAGGAGCTTATGCTCAAAAAGCGCAAGGTCAAAAAGTGCTCGAGCTCGCAGACGCAGCCAACGGGACTCAAACAACCGCTCGCTGGTTAAGACCAAGGATTACCTCAACTCGGTCCTTTACGGAGACTTCCGTTCCACTGATCCGCTGGCGTGGTGGCGTTCCGAAGGCTACGTGAAGTTCCCCAATGTGCATTTGCTGGCTTTGAACTACTTGGTGGCACCGGCAACTTGGGCTTCTATCGAACGAACGTTCAGCAGTGGAGGACTGGTAGTGTGCGGAAGCAAGAACCGCACTCGAGAGGAGCTGCTCAACATGAAACTCACGTATCACCTTAACGAAATTCGTAATTAGGTTTATTGTTCTACTCTTTCGCGTCATGCTCATACCAGGATATCGCTGAGTAAATTTACCCCTGGAAATGAATGGCTTGGAAATCGAAATGGAAATGGTGGAGACTTTGGGAAATGGAAATGGCTGAAAAAGATGGAAACGGGAAAACCCTTAACATGATTCGTCCATGTTTCCCATTAAAGAGAATGATCAACGATAAATATGAAATTCTCTTAAGTAAGTACGTTCTTTGGAAGAGATGACAAAATACTTGTTCCCGGTTCTAAAAAACGGGTTGAATTTTAAAACTTACTTAAATGTTTGATGGTAAGAAAGCAGACAGCAGAAGCTATTGATGGCGTAGCTTGTTCGGTTGCGCACCAGAACGAGTTTCTCCTACGAATTATAAAAGTACAGTCTCGATTTCGGAACAGTGAGCAAACATTTGACAAACAAGTTTGAGGAAAGCTGAAACAACAAATTTCAGTCTGCGTTGTCGTCAATGTGAATATTGTAATTGACACAGAGCTCCCTGGATCCAGTCGTTGAGGAAGTACTTCCGCGACTGGCTCGACCT
>JNEY01000653.1:46085-67732 GCA_020875895.1 Aphelenchus avenae | reverse complement strand
TAACGTTTCAATCGGCATACATCGGTCGCGCATTTCCAGCGCCCCGCTTGCTACCCTTCCTCTTGATTTACTGCGCAATTCGGTTTACATTTGTAATTTTCAGCTGACTTTTATGTATCCAGCGGAGGCCTCTTCTTGTGCCCAGGTTTTTTTCTTTTGGAAAGTCATGAAAACAGCTTGAAGCCGCGTTTAGTCGGAGCGATTTGTTGCCATGGCAAATATTTTTATATTTCTTCTACCATGACCCACTCTTTTCTTCGTCGTTCTGGTGGTAGTACGGCATCTGCTTCGCGCCGTTTGCGTATTGGTTGTTCACTTGGCGGCGGTTGCGTAACAGTTCGTTTGAGTAATCGATATAAATCATGATCGCTCGTTTGCGAGACCAGCATAATACTGCAAAAAGCTCTTAATTATTCGCCCAATCTTCTTCATTGACGGGACAATTCATTACGCATGACGACACGTAATTTGAGCATCGAGGTCAGGGTAAGATTATTTCAATAAATCAATTCGAGCAAATGAGATTAAATTACGATCGGCAGTAAGACTTTTTGCTTCAGTGATTTAGCGCATTAGGTTCACTATCGGTTGCACTGGGCATGTCGGCTACACCCACGGAGCTCTTCGCTGGTAGACGAACTGCTGTGGGGCATGGCTATGCAGCAACCAACTACGAAGACGCGTCGATACCCACGAACTGACCCGGGTTTTCGCAGAAATGACTTTGCAATGAATTATCCACCTGAAGTGCCATGCAGCATCATTAAAATTTGGTATGAGTATTCGGCTGCCGTTTGCAACAATCGACGAATTTCAGTGTCAGGTGTATCAGTCGTGATTCGGTAAAGTTAAGAGCCCTGCTAATTTTCTCGTTTTGGCGTATTATTTGGCGCATGCTAAACTGTGCTCGCTGAACCGAAACCCAAAAATAAGACATTTACCCTCTGATTTTAAACATTCGGCTTGTCTGCTCGAGTGGGCACCTATTTTTCACGATGACCAAAAATAGTGCATAGACGATCGCTGAACTGGAGCTAAAATTATATTCAGTTCAGTGAACTTGGCAGTTCATCGCAAAAATTCCAATGCCCCAATAGAGTACGGAAGACGCTCTGGTCAAGAAAAAATTCTCCGAAGTAGGCACAAGGTGCTCACTAAGGCCTCCACGGAGGCAGAAATCTAGCATGTATAAGGGCGTCCAGAAACTGTGTAATCATTAATTACATCGACCTTTTTTGACCCCCCCCCGCCCTTCCACTGGGCTTAATCAATTTTTGCACTGAATTCCCCGGAGGTCCAACCCCCCTCCCTCCCTCCTATAATGATTACATAATTTCTGGACGCTCCCATAGGTGTAATTCGACGTAGGAACAAGTTGTAGAATGAGTCGAGTGCCAGAAAGTCCTGCGAGAATGGCAAAATCTGCACTGGTGGTTTGGTCAGGTAAGGAAAGCATACGGAAATTCTACGGTGACTACCTTTTTTCGATCCGGCCCCCTCCGCATGGTCATGATTACGTCACGGTCGGGTTGACCCCTGCCCTGGCACAGTGACGCTTAAAATACTCTTGCTGACGTAGATTTACTGTGCTTTGCGCAGCTATAATTGCACCAGATTTCGTCTATACCGAAACGAAATCCCAAAAATATGGCCCGCCGCTGGCGATACCGGTGAAATTTTAGTACA
The DNA here is from genome assembly GCA_020875895.1 of Aphelenchus avenae. Lineage (NCBI taxonomy): Eukaryota > Metazoa > Nematoda > Chromadorea > Rhabditida > Aphelenchidae > Aphelenchus > Aphelenchus avenae. The sequence continues at coordinate 66,046 of JNEY01000653.1, read as the reverse complement.
AGATTTGATAAATATAGTCAAAATTCGGTCGGTGGGCGCCTAGCGGCAGGCCATTTTATTTCTCGCAAACGGTCAACCATTACTATCAGGGTCGTCCTCTCGGTCCTATCCCCCAGATCAGTGAACTCGCATCTTCAGTGAACCATAATTTTTTGATGAATTGAACCCAACTGAACTTGAGCTAAAGTTTAGCCCAGTTCAATTCACCAAAGTTTAGTGAACTTGGCACTTTCACTGGAACACTGGGCCGCATGCATTACAAATTTCAAAATCCTGAATTCCGTGTACCTTCGGCATGATGCGCTAGAATAAAGTCGATAGCAGTCCGCTTAAGTGTGAAAATAGTAATAAGGCAGCAAATGCTGTACCGCAACCGCTTGACCTGGACGCATACCTGCAAAGGCAGAATGGTCCTCCTTGTGGTTATTTTGTACGATTTTTGCTGCTTTAAAATGTTTATTGTAGCTTCATTTCGGTGCAGGGAAGGTGTGGTACAGGTTTTTGTGTTAGCGAATATTCTTATAAATGTTTTTCCTAAATATGATACGGTTTACAATTGTTATTTAATAACGACCTTTTCCGAAAAAAACGAACATAAAATAAATTTTTTTTAGTTGATCTCATAGACCGGCCGATAGCGACATTTCCTGGGCAGTAAATCAGGCGGCGAATAGTTATTTTGTAGTCCTTGCTGAAGTGAATGGGCAGCTAAACTTTAAGCGTGAATGCAGTAGAGGTTTATGCCTTACGCAAGAAAAATCGACGAGGCTTAATGGTGGACGATGACAAACGTCCACTGTGATGCGTGTAGTTGGCCTGTGGTGGAAATTAACGCAACAAGCTTGGCGAAGTGACACAGGCTTGTTGGAATGAATGCCGGTGACTGATCAGTCAGGTTCTCCAAGAAGAATGTTAAAGAGCCGCGTATGAGATTTAGAATACAGGAAAGGACTAGCAACAAGAACTATTCTGCTGTTTGAATTAGCGAACTGCCGTATCTGCTTAGGTCTTGCAGGCCTCGTTGACAAATTTAAGAGTATTCTCGTTGTTCGGGTAAAATTAACGGGCAAGCAGTGGCTTGTTCCTCTTTCCTTGCTCTAACAAATGTGATGCAAGAAAGCGCAACGTGCGTAAGAAAGCGTACAAGGCGTAAGAAAATCGTTTAAGGAATGATGTTGGGTTTAAAATAGCTAACACAATACACCTTACTCACTTCACTGTACCACTTCAGGTTTCGATCAGAACGTGCGCACGTCATTACATGACGGCATCACGGCACGAAGATTTTGTTCATCGGAATCAGTCATAAAAGAACGAGCACGCCTTAAAATAACGACGGCCGTTAACAGAGGGAGGAGGTAGAGTCCGGAAGTACGGAGAAAAAGACGAAAAAGTCTGAACAACCTTAGTTTAAGTAAACCTAGATAATGGAAAAATCGGCGAATTGTTCCTAAAAACAGCAAAAGGTAGCTTTTCTGAACATATTTTTGTTTAAACGACGTCTGATGATAAGCTTATTATGGAACAAATCAATTTGAAATAAAATGAGTTGCCAAATGTTGCCGGGTAAATACCTACTTGGCCGTCTAGGATGAATGAGGCAAGGATGAATTGTCGCGCCATTAATGTTTGCAACGAACATCGTCTTAGGGTAAGCTGTATTTTTGTGCATGCTGCCTCGCTTACTCCGCTGTTCTTGCTTGCTGCTTGCGCTGCACAGGTTGTTTTATGATCTAGTGGACTTCCGAGGTCGCGGCACCACATCCCGCATACGTCTGGTCCCAAATCTTAGCGGTAGACCCGCCCACGCCGTTAAGCCTTAATTGCATTATGACCAAAATTTAGGCCGTAGTGGGGCAGACCCTTCTTTAAAGCAATAATGGTTCTTTAAGGTGTAAGCCTATCCCATGATAGTATAAATGCCCTACTGTGCTGTATGGCATTCAAAAGAACCACAACGAAAGTACGAAAAATAGCCAGGAAGCAATGCGCGTGCTGAAACGAGCCATACTCGCATGAAGAACCAGTGTATGAGGAAGCAACTGCGCCAGAACATCATAGTACCAGTACGAACTTTCGTAGTTGCGGTGTGATCTGCATGTCTCAAATTAAGAAAAACAACAATGCGACGAGCACCTCAGATACAAGGGAATACGTCGTCAGGTTCTTAAGCGTTATCCGAAAACTTGTTTCCGTGTTATTAACTTTACGCAGCTGTCACAAGCATGGGGCTATCATATCATGCACCCTATTGTTACGCGTGACGTTAGAGAGCGAATCTGCCAAGACGAAGAGGGGGCGGGGTCTAGGATCCGCGTGACACGCTGTGGAAGGGCCGTGAAAACACTCAAAAGGCTTTTAAAAGCTTTATACACTAAAGCGCCGTTGTACCAATCCTTCGCGGAGGCGAGCACGCGGCGTCAGGTGTAGGCTAGGAAACAACGAACCTTAGAGAAGGGAATCGTGTGGGCACTGTGATTGCTGCCTCGTGCTAAGAACATCAGCTTCCTTCCTCAGTCATTAAAAGCATACGTGCCGCGCCGTCTCGCTCATAAATATGTTGTATTCAAGAGTTTCCGGAAGGGCCAGGTTTTATTGACGTTAAATGTTTAAATGTTAATTTTTGTACAACGCTGGCCATTGTTAACGAATTATGTTCTCGTTGTCTTTGGGCCTGGCGCAGGATTCACAAAGTGTGGGCTGTTCCAGGTATTTTTCGATTCATACGCTATGCCATTAATTTACACGCGACAACGTCGGCCAAACTTTATTAAAGAGTGGCAGTAGTCGGTAAAGGGCATCTAGTTACGTTGCTGATGCCGGTGAATGTGCGGGAGGAAACGGCGTCGGCTAGTGACCATTTTTTGGAACTGACGCCGAAATCCGTCAAAATGACTGGTCGGACTAGCCCGTATTCCCGTCTACAACTTTTTTGGTTTTGTTGTTTTATGGCACGCCTTAACAGCATGACGTTTTGGATTTCCTTTATGGATCTTCAGAAAATGCGTGACGGTCAATTTGCCTTTTTGTGACCTCGGCCTCTGTTAAAAAGTCGACTGCTATCGATTCGCCAAAAAATATTTTTTCACTTACCATTCAATGCGCATAAAGGTTCGTCGAATGTTGGACAAAACAGCATCGATGTCTACTGCCAAAAGCGTTTCCTTTCGTTCATCGAAGATGCCCCCGCGGTAGCTTTGAAACGATCTGGAAATTTTGCGATAATTTTGGAAATTTTTGTTTTTGTCACTCGCCGCATGTAGTTCCATTTTAGAAATCTCAGCAATCGCCGATCGGTACAGGTTTTGCTTACCATATTGCGTAAGCGATGTAACAATAGGCAGTTGGTATTTGTAAAGGAGCAAACATATGGTCTCAAAGGCTCCCCGACGTTTTATGGGCAGCTCATGCCAAAAATTTGAATCAAAGGTTCAGCACTACTCCGGGAACTTATCCCGTAATATGACTTCTCGTTCCAAGCTGGCCCTTCGCAGCTGGGCTTTTGTCTACCCCAAGCTTGTATTAGCCCGCGGAGACGCCGCCGGAGCGGTCTTTGGCCAGTCTGGCAGATATTTTCGATGGAACAGTACTTTTAAGTGGCTAAAGCAAGGATTTTAGAATGTATAAAATTCAACAAGGAAGTAAATCATTGTAACCCATCAAGGACGATGTCCCTTGCCGCTTCGTCCTCCATGCTGTAGCTTGGGAAGGTTGCATTCGGGTCCACATCGAGCCTCGCTTTGTAGGCCTGGAGCAAAAGCAGTGACCAATGCACCGGACATGGCTCAGAATGTCTTCTTCGGCCATTCAGGGTTTTGCTAAAGATGTTTTATTGAATTAAGGCTTGTGCACGTAACAGTTGTGGGCGATTGGATCTTGAGGAATTATCGGATAAGGACGTTCGGGTTGCTTTGTCTAAGGCCGCCAGCTCTTTAGGGGATTTACTACGTTCGATTTCATTAGTATCTCATTACGCCATTTCAGAAAACGCCCAAGAGCCCGCTGAAAGAACCCCGTCGTCCAGCTTTATTGCAGCCAACGGCCATACAATCGATTTCTTAGGGGCCATCCAGAAAATATGTAATCCTTACAGGGGGGAGGGGGGGGNTGCGTTATCTTGATCGAGACAACATGCGTCGAGTCTCCTTTTTTGTGCTCAAAATTTCGTCTTGTAGATTACGCAGGGTTTTGAAAGCTGCCACCAGCCGTTCACGAAATGACGCAATCTTTCAGCGACGTGCGTCTGACCATGACGTGTAAATTATCACGTTGACTTTTCTTAGTAGCTTCGTTTACCTTACGGGGCGTGCTGAATCTGACGCCGAGCGAACTTTCCGGATGTTATAAGCAAATATTGACTTTTTTATAGCGTCTAGAGGCTTTGCCTTCATCACTCATGTCTAAGCAAGGTTAGTTGCCGCGTATGGTACGCAATCGGAATGAAACCATGTTAGTGATCATTGCCGCTTGGTGCAGTGCAGCAATAACTTCCACCTCATAATCTTGCTGTTTGCACGCCAGTAAACGCCAATTAAAAGACAATGACTTCTAGCAAGCTCTAGTAAAAGTAAGTCGCAAGGTTGTCGGGAGCCTCGCGTACTGCCAGTGGTCGTCGACTCGCATGCAGGCATGGCAAACAAGTGCCGAGCCACATGCATGTTGGCATTACCGGCGATCAGGTTTTTCTCGACGTTTTCAAAATCGTTTCCCTTTTTAGACGGTAAAAAGGGTCAGGCTTCAGCCTTACGCAGCTTTGGATTGTAGACTCAGCGTGCATTATGACGCAGGTTGCGTGGGTACAGCTTGCTATGCTGGGTGCGTGCATTCAGCGGTTCTTCTGCTTTCATACGTGTCACACTCATAGGTGTCAGCTGACTTTTGAATGAATTAGTATGATCCGCCTGCAGGGTATAATCAAGCTCATGAGTTTGTGCTCGGATGCTTCCTGTGGCAGGCATGCATCCAAGCACAAGGCATCCGGCCAAGGCAAGTGTGAAAGGCGATGCGACACTCGTCCTTTCCCTTGTTGACACTAGCCGTCGCATCTTTTCGTCGATCCCCTCGTCCACATTTCGCCCAGTTCAGTGTGTTTGTCTCCTTGCATGCTGCTGCAAGGACTAAAGAAAAGACTTAAGCTCTCCACTCTAGACTCGGGCTCATCGAACAAGCGATAAGTTACTTTATTGAACACGAGGTATGAGGCATTATATTCTTGTGGCGGCCCACGTTCAGAAGAAAGTAGACGAAGTTGGATATATCGCTTTTGGACGCACAAATAGTAAGCGGTAAATTGCGGAGGGTGGCTAACGTTTCACAGCGCGGAACATTATGTCTTTCGGGGGATGCAGGAAGCGGTTCAGGACTTCCGCTCCGTATTCCTTCTCTGCGTCTTTGGACGGACACGGCGAGACCCATTGGATTTGACCGAATCCCGTGTCTTTCAGCAGCTGCTCGTACGTCGCGCGGTAGAAGAACGTGATCGGCTCCTCGAAGAAGGTGTTGTGTCCGCACAGGCGCACTTTCGCCACTTCTCCGTCCTGCGGGTGTGCGTGCTGGAACATCCACGTAGCGCCTAAACTCATGTTCATTTACAGAACGGTATGAAAGAAGCCCGTGTGGGACCATGTTAAATCCATAAGTGCTTCTAAGAGGACCACCTACCGAGCACTTCGCCGTCTTCACTCGTCAAATTGTCACAGTGGTCAGGCACTCCATTGGGCACGTAGCCAAACAGCAGGCCGCCCCTCTTGAGTGCTCTCGCGGTGTTTTGCAATATCTAAAAAAATGGATTTCCTTGTCTCAAACTTTATTGTTTCACGCAGTTATGCCATGTCACTGCACCTTTTGCTTACCTTTTTGAGGTCCTTGGCAGTTTCCGCGAACTGCAGCACGAATATCGCCATTACGACGTCAAATTCCGATTGGAATTTCATGTCCAGCGGATCGATGAATCGAAAATCGATTCGCCCGTCCATTCGCAAGTCTGAAAGACAGGGTTAGCTAAGCCAGGTTCAAAGTAAGTTTAATTCAGCTAGTAAATGTACGACTTTAAAACGAACCTTCTTGCTCGAAGTAGCAGATTTTGATAGCTTCAGCATTGCCGTCGATTGCCACCACTTGCTTTGCTCCCCATCGGATGTAGTGGTTAAGGAGGTAGCCTGAAGCTTTTAAATCAAAACATTGTCCTTGACCAAGCGATCACGCGTAGTATTGCCCAGTGGCGGATCCACGACTCAGCGCAAGGAAGGACGGGCATGATAACGCGAACCCACAAAGCCACGGGCTAGTGGCTTTGCTACGCGGAGTTATAATAGCATCTAGGCATAATGATTTGCGCAACAACAATGAACGGTGGAATTCCGAAAACGACCGCCTTCGCTCACGTTTCATGTCCTGCTCGAGGGATCTTGGGCCGGCGAAAAGGGGGCCGGGGGGGGGCTAGGTCCACCACTGATTTTGCTGACACTTGCATTGACATGAGGAGCTTACCGTCGCCACAACCAAGGTCGAGGACTCGCTTTCCTTTGATAGCATCTTGTGCGAGTAGCGAAATCGTCGGCACCATTATCCCTTCCTAAAGCTGTAGGGTTACGTTGCGGTTAACTTCCGCATTCGCCTTTAAGAAACACTTAAGTAGCTTATTTGACTACCTAGACTCATTAGAGGGTCAAACGCTTGACGACATTGCGTCTAGACAAAGTGACCCCCTAATGATGTGACCCCCCGCCGTACTCAACAAGTACCACCTCAGCACTTGCCTTGCCAATCCAGCGCTTGTAAACGGTCGAAGAAGCTTCGTCGAAGTCCGACATGATCAACAGGCCCAACTGGGTGCTCTCGTTGAGCAGTCGGTGAACTTATACCCCAATTGTCCCGGCAGGTTAAATCTGGCGAGCAAGGCGCTAAAGAGAATAACAACCCCATTCGCCGCGAGTGCTTTCTCCTCGAGGACAAATTGCCGAATAATGAGGACGTCAACAAGGTCATTTATTAACACGTGCCAGCTGCCCGCTTCTTCAGATCCTGGTCTTCCGCCTGCAGCCTGAGTTTGTTGCTGTTCCGGAACGGCTCGGTGCACGTGAAAGGTGTCGGACGTGCTGCTTACCGCTTAGGCGGACGCTTGCACTTGTTGTTGACTGCCGTGGAAATTTGTTACGCATTTCCTGTTGATCAGGTCTTCGGGTCTCAATATCTGCTGCACCAGACGGCGCCGTCGGGGCAGTAGCTTTTTTTCAGCTGAGCGCTTCGGAAGCGAACAGGTACGTACACGGGGCTAACGACTATATATGCGATACTGAAGAAACGCCTACGTTTATTTCTGCTCGACGGGCACAGGGTCACGCTTGGTCGGTGAAGACCAAAAGCGATGTAAACGACCCAAGATGACAAGTAGTTTTGCTAAAATAACGCAGAAACTGAAAAGCAAGCAGCGTAACCGGCTAATATGTTTCCGAACGTCAGCCGCAAACTTGTAAGCGGCTCAGGACCTACTCAGCGGCGAGCAAAATTGCATTTTCTGTAACAGAAACCTGACTCTATCAGTCAACTCATTCGCAACGACGCGGGAGAAGATCGCTCAGTTGCCCTGTTTCTATTCGAAACCTTCTTAAAATGAACATTTTTTTAGCTAAAATAATGAGATGAGGGCGATAAGTCACACCGGAAGACCGGTCAACTCCTCCTTAGTTTAGCCGACCCCGAAGGGTATTCTGTTGAGTGGACCGTGGCGGCTGCCTTCGATGGAGGCAAGGCATGCAACCCAGTTGAACAAGGGCTGATTCGGCCGTACCGCCATACAAACATTTTGCACTATAAACGCCGATTTTCAGTCGTCTAGCAAAAAGGAAAGCGGTTCAGACGTTTTCGTTCTTTTTGGACAAAGCCGTGGAAGCAAAACTTCAAAAAATACCGACATTCTGAAATTTTAAGTCTTACCTGAAATATTATCCCCTTCTCTGGATACACTAAGAAAAGCTTGATGGTCTACTTAACGGAAAACGTATCCCTGCGGAATGGATTTGCGATCAAGTATTTAATTGTAAACTCATAGCACAGTGTTTTGAGCTAGGCTGCACAAAGCTCTTTAGGTCTGGAAGAGGTATGCGTTCTTGGTGGCTCCTCAGGTCCAAACATGTTTATTCGGCTCTACATTTATGCACTTACTAGGAACGCCGGGCGACGTCACAGCGGTTTTAGCAACTCAACCATGAGGCTGTGGAGGGCGATGAATGGAGCAATTAAGAAGCTGCAAGAAGTTGTTTTCGTTACGGATTACAAAACTAGATAACTCGGGTGTATTAAAGCTACTGCTTTTTGCGCATTGGTCGGGTAAGGCTCCGCAAGTCGTATCGCGGCATAGACCTTCGCACGTGCGTCAACTAGCTGGCATTCCTTCGTTCTCGCAGTTTCCTGCCTTAATATTTAGCATGGTAAGGACGTTTCCTATAATCTCGTATGCACTTTGTTCATCCATCACTTTCGTAAATGAGCTTTTATACTCAGCGAAAATCAGTAAACCATGCTTATTACAGCTAATCCACTACGTGATGACGCACATTAAGCGGTTGCGAGAACTCGACCCGAACCATGCGGAAGCGACAATTCTTCTGGCCCTACTATTCGCCATGGGCTTAGCCATGCTTCTTATTGTTCTCTCTTTTTGCCTCTATTCATCCATTGGATGGGTGCAGTACGGTGTCCGGCGAGACTACGAAGTGACGTCTTCTCTGACTAAACGAAATCAGAGTACATGTCTCGGCACCCGCCGATGTGTCGCTGGCAAAAGTCGTCCTACGTCGGACGTAGTCAACGTATAACGGTGTATGTAACTTGCGCATGAATTAAACCTTATTTTTTACTGTTGTGAATGCTATTCATACAACAACAGCACCATCTTTCGAGGTCCTTGAGTGTCGTGTATACCATAAAGCCCAACAAGAATATTGCGAAGGTATGTGCTTGACTGACGACGCAAACGGCCGATTTGCCATCCAGAGTTTTTCGAGAACGCTTCGATACCGTGACGAAACCTACAAAGGCAAATATGAGACAAAAGTGCGAAAGACTAAGATTTTCCGCTAAGCTACTACATGTTTTTCGGTCTACAGACGCCGTTCATGGCACTCACCGATGCGTATATGATGAAGCACGCGTTGGAGTTTATGAGCGACAACAAGTCGAGAAGCTCACCAAAGTTGGTATAAACGAAGAAATGGATATCGTTCGGAAATAGTGCGTTAAGGATGGAAACAAGGCCTGAAAGAAATCGTTCGTTCGCGGTCATTGCAGCCAGCCAGGAGCATGGCAGCTCATGCTTAGGCTTTGCGTTAAGTGCTTAGCAAGACATTGCTGGATGTTGTGATTACCTTGAGGTAGCTCCGTGCAAACGAAAACAAGCAAAACCACGACGAGCATCTTCGTAATACGGCCGTCTCGTTGCAAGTGGACAGATGTCCGTCTCTGGCTGAGCGGCAGAAGGACGAGGCGTTGCTTGCGATTTCGGGAAAGCGTATGAAGCAACAGTGACGTAAACAGGACAAGCAAACTGCACGGTATTATCTAGAAAATTAGGTATGCATTTTGGGAAAGCAACATCTGAACTCCGACCTTGAAGACGATGCCTGTGAGCCAAAGGTTGAATTTGAACAGTTCACATGTGTACACAGATAGACCGCCGTAGCCTTCGAGAACGATGGTATACATTGGAGGGCTTGCGCCATAGGCGTCGGAAACCGGAACAATGGAGTGTAGCAGACAGGTTGGAATGCACAGCGTGAAGACAGTCACGACGATTGCGGCAATCCCGGTCCTGGAAGCACCCGCTTATTAAGATTGCTCGTATCAAGTGCGCCTAACGCACTCAAGATCGGGAAAACGAAGCTGTACCGTTCCACCGTACAGTACTGTCCGTCGCCGTACCGGTACGACTTTCGATCTTTAAAATCGACATACCACGGCACGTCGCGATCGCACCAGTTCTTCGTCATCGTCGAGATGGCGACGTAACGAATGTACGCCGCCATGACGGTAATGTACAATGTAGCCGAGTGAAGTGCAATACTCAACACGATCTGAACCAGCAGAAAGACGGCCCATCCGAGCTCGTGTCCGACAGGAACGTCGGCCGCCTCGGTCCACCCAAATCGCAGAATGAAGACGATGTAAGTGAGCATCTTGATAATGTCGCATACGGCAACAACGCTTAGCTAAAGAGGTCGGTCAAGCCCACTCAAAGTTGCAACTGTATACCAGCTGATTTACTGCATTCCTCCGCATCTTGCGACTTGTCAGAACGCAAAAGTGCCCGGCATTCATGACTGCTCCGATCGCACATAGTGCGGGTGAGATGTACCGATGTACGCCGCTATACCAGCTAAAAAAGGGACTTTTGTTAACGCTGGCAGAGAAACGCCTAATTGTTGGCCGTATCTAGAGTCCAACAAGAGTGAATTTGGCTGCAGGCATTACTTACCTTGAAATTGTGGTAAGAGCTTCTAGCAGGCTAACGGTCGAATTCTCGCGTACGTCGAAGAGCAACAGGTCGTTGTCGCATATCATTGAAGGAATGCTGCCCTTGTCGGGAATGCCTACGCAACGTGCGACTAAAATACCTACTTGTTACGTGCGACTAATGCGGATTATCGTATGAGTCGACATGAGTACGGGACAACGGTTTGGGTATTCATGCGCTGACAAGGGATTGACATTTCGTCTCCCATGTGTCCAGGATAAGTCACATAAGAGAGGACGTTAAAAGTGCACCCTGCTGACGGCATGGAGATAGGTACCAAAAGGCACGAGGCTTCCCCTGTCTGCCACAATGTGTGTTTGTCTCTGGTGCTTTTCCAGAAACCCAAGGGGCTTAATTAACACTTCGCGACCACAGATATCATTTTAACACGCGATAAGAGGTCGCGTGTTCCGAGATTCCAAAGTACACCAGCCAGGCTTATGACCGACCAGTGGTCACAATGGTAAAGAGGCGGCATAAGAGTACTGTTCGTTAAAGTCGCGGCAGCGTCATTTAATGGCAGGGTAGATTGGCATTCCAGTCGCATCTCCGTAAGTCTTTTTCTGGGAATGCGCGGGTATCACCTGCGGGTCTTGAGTGCGAATGTTCGCAACCCTTTCTGAGAAGCCTGACTATCAAAAACATTCTTTCTGGCGCTGATATGAAAACACTGCGTAAGAAGCCCGTGTACTCGGTATGCCGGCGGCGCTAGAGCAGCGCTAGCTGGCTTTGCTAAGCAGACATTCAGGTACTGCGACTGAAAAGTACTAGAAGCGAGACGGTCACAATTGTAGGTTGACCAGTGGCGTACCGGGCACCCATATTTAGGGTGGCTAGCCAGTTTTTGGGTGGGCCAAGAAATTAAGCACCAACATTGCCCTTGGTCCCTCCTTAATTAAAATCTTCGCGGCGGCCTTGAGCCACCGCGCTCATAAGGGTCCCCCTTCGCTACTTTTCCGACCCTTCGGTTTTTAAGGGGGCCCTGCCCATCCTCCCTGCCCCAAGGGTCGGTAGGCCACTGAGGTTGACCATGACAAACGGAGATCTTTGGACGTCAGTTGCGTGAGTCTCATGGACGGTTACTGTGCTTTCTTCCCTGAGATCACGATGGTGAACGAGTTCCAGCTTCACACGTAAATTGCGGCAGGCGGACGACATTTGACTTTTTGATTTTTTACAACAAAGCGGAAAATGCGTACGCATGTTGCACCTGCCTTTGCACAACTGTACAACTATAATTTAGTCTACAAGCACCTGCTACACATGTTGTTGTTCTTCCCTGTCAAGCGTTTCCGCGTGGTTTATCAGCCATTTGCTGCCGAAGTAGCGCTGACGTAAGGATCTAGCGTATGCAACTAGAAACGGCTTGCCTGACACGTTACGGTTGACCGAGGTCGAATACCATCGTTTAGTGTTTATTACAAAGCAAATACAGAGGTGAACATTTGGTCATACTTTAAACGGTGTAGCTGAGCACTTTGTTTTGATCGAATCGCCGGAATGGTCTAAATCGTTTAATGTTATCATACGGCATGTAGGGACGAAGCCCTGAAGAATCAAGAAAATTTATAATTCCTAAACCCCAAATCAGTTGTTTGTTAACACTGGTCGACGTGCTACCGTACCACGAGATAAGCAACAAGCATCGACATGGTAGTGTACTTCAAAAAGCGCACGTACCGATTTCAAATGCTTCGTACGATCGGTCCAGTAATATCCAAGCGACCGTAATTTAAGCTAGAGCGAGAACAATGATTACGATGGCGGCGTAGACCATCATAACACACCAGTACAGAGCAGCCTCCGGAGAGCATCTATCAACAGCCACAAAACACGGAGCATTCATGGCATTTGTGGCAGTCTTTGGAACTGCCAAAGCACTGCGGACATCGCGACCTTTTTACGTCAGTCGAAGCAACCTTTTTTCTTTCGGGCTCCTTCTATGCAACTTCCTGCTTATTGCGTATGCGATGTTGTCTGTGGTCTGTTTTGGCACAGTTGGCGAGACACCGCGGAAGTGCAATTTACGCGGTTCGGTGCCTCCGCAAGGAAGCTTTCCTGAACAAAGTACAGCAGAAAAAAAGCAAAAGCGACTCAGTGCATGCAAATCGAGACCGCTGGCTGCGTCCGTTGACGTTTTTTATGGTATTGCTTCGAGAACATGTCACGATACGAGTGCCGGTCAACGTAAAGGAAATCTGTAGTGGGACCTCGTCGCAATCCGCATCACTTGCTATGCGACCAGAGCAACGTAGTGAGCGTTCAAGCTTAAGGGCAATCCGATATCGTAAGGGCAAGGAGTGCAGCCATGGCGCTGTTGAGACACATTCTGTAATCACGACAACTTTGCAAGCCCAACGTACACCTTGCTAAAATAGCCGCCTTGAGGCAGCGGAATTTTAAACGACTAGTCCTATTAACCACTGAGTCAAGCAAGGTAATAATGGCCGGACATTATTGCTAAAACTGGTTTTGAATAAGTTCTCATCTACACCCTTTTTGCCGGCCTTGCTGATTCGGCGACTGTTGCGGAAGTCTAAAATGTTGAAAAGCGAATAAGCATTAGCATAGAAAAGAAGTTCTTCCGCAAGGATACAAATCCTCGTTGCCCCTCTTTCTGACTCATGTAATGCAGGTTGTGAGGCCTGCACTTAGGACTCTCTCCTTTGGACGCTCCTCGTCCCCGGCGTCGCCTTGCGACCGTCGGCTATCATGCGTGGTCCCAAACTGATCACTCTTTCCGTTCCGACGGATTGCATCCCGCAAGCGATGCGGACGCCTCCCGCATTCCAAAGCTAGCACATCCCATAGGATCGCTTGACCTTTCACGCGGATTCACGTGAACGTCACGAAGACGACTGACTCACGAAGCATACCACCTTACACTCATCGCCTTTCAAAAGACCAGACATGAAAGCTTTGACGACAGCATACAGAAGTCACTTCATTAGCATCGCCCTTATTCTATTTTGCGGAACTGCTCCTTCTCCTATTTTGTGGAACTGCGCGCGAAGAACGTCGCCGTACACGTGTTCAGTAACAACATGAGGACTCGTTGACGACGCATACTGGAAATCATTTTGACATCTGTGGGTGATCATGGGTTTTTCACTACAAACAGGGTCTAGGGTCAGTGCTATGCTGAGCGAGAATTGAAACGGATCGGGCAGAACACTCCATTTGCGAACTGAACGGAAAAATGGTCCAAAAGTTCTTTGGAGCTGTCCAGAAATTATGTTAACCAACAAAGCACTTTTTGACTCCCCGCCCTTCCTCCTTGTTAACAGTTGTTAACAGCCGCTCGACCCACCTCCCCCTTGTTAACCAACAAAAAATTTTTGTCATTTTATCCAGTTTAAGTTCTACAATGTCAACGGACCGATTTGTCCAGTGTGTTTTGAGCACATCTGAACGAAAATGGGAAGGAAAAAAATGGCTCGCCGCAGGCGATACCGACAAAATTTTTGGTCAAAATTGCTCAAATAAAGCAAAAATACCGTTTTTAGGCGCCTGCGGCGGGCAATTTACTTGGCTTGTGTTGTTAACGTTAACACCCCCTTGACCCCCCCCTCCCCCCTATGTTAACAGGAGGTTAACAACTGGCTGACCCCCCCTCCCCCCTGTTAGGCTAACATAATTTCTGGACGCTCCCTAAACTGCTGCAGACTGCGAGTTTCATGAAAGATTTGTTTGGGGCAGAATTAATGGACACTTCTTCGGACTCGCGCTTTTTGTTTATCAAATACTGAAGTTTTCTTTTATTATACTGTTGTATATCGCTGTGCAGCTTTGCAACGGATCGGTCGGCTAGATAAACTTGTCTGTTGCATGGCCGGCACCAACAAGCACGCCTTAAAAACGCTTTTATAATCAGCGCGTTTGGCTTAAAGTTTGGTGAAATGGCCGACTGTCCACATGCGAAATTCATCGTAACGCATAGAGCTGATGCAGAACATCGCCGAAAGGTTTTCGATTCTGTAGACGCAAAACGAGCCTTTGGAGTCACACTGCTGGCTTATATTTATTATTTAGGTTACCGCCCGCAAAAAAAATCTAAGAACAAGTCGAGGGAGGATGACATGTTTTCCTTTTACAGTCACAATCATCAAAACAGTTGCCTGGAGTTCAATCAGCGACATCGAGCCGGTAAACTAGGACGATCGGGAAACCGTACCTGAAATTTCGGCGCAAACGTGTTGAGTTTTACGAGACTTCAAATTAACCATAATGATGTAACACATCGTACTAATTTAAGGATTCCCCTAAGTACGTTGCTGCAAGCATTTTCACTGAAACTCAGTTTAAGATTTTTGTCGTATGTCTCGGCTCCCCTTGGCCGCCTTCTTCTTCTCCCTTCTTCGCCCAGTTCGGTCCTTCTCGCGAATGCCTTACCATCACGCTTCCGCGTCGCACGCTGCTGTATTCGACTGGGAGTAACAGTCTCGGACACCCAGCATAAACCTGCCTAATAAAGACCTAGTTCGTTACGACACGGTAGCAGGCTCGTTGGTTTTTTTGCGCCAACTAGTAAGCCACAAAAGCTTTCCAACGAGACCGTGGGGTACCTGGACGCAGAGCGAATACCTTTGGCGGGCGCAGGATTCTATGAGTGGTGCCATGGAACCGGATTCGGAAGACGAAAGTTTCCTTGTCGAGGAGACGATGCTTGAAGCACGATGGCAAAAATTGTGCAAGGCAGTGCATCGGAATGTTTATGCAGCGCGCAGTCAGGCGCATAGAAGGGTTCGTACGTATGTTGCGTTCCCGGAGGCAAAAGGCATGCGGGAATATGGCCAGTTCGGTGCAATGTGCCGGCTATCTTGGATGGCTTCGTGTCCAGGGTTCTCCCGTTTCCATTTCCGGAAATGGAAATGGAAATGGCGGCAAATGACGCTAGTGGGAAATGGAAATGGAAATGTCCAGTAATTTGGCCAGTGTATTTCAGGTAGCCATTTTTTACTCGCAGCCAGGCGCCTCCAGACGGGACTTTCGGCGATTTTATCAAAATTTTCAACAAAAACTGCATGGTTTCGCCTGCGTCATGCACCTAAATAACATCCCGAAATTATGCCATATTGAAAGTTCACGACTTGCGACTTGACACTTTTGGTCTTTCAGAAAATATTCATGTTTCAGGTTTCTCGTTCTGAAAAAGCAGTTCAGGGGTAACATTGCTATAGAAGCATCTTCAGGGTATGGGCTAGAAAAATAAGGTTGTTTAAACTTGTTTGAGACGGCTTAAAACACAGTGCCGAGTGTAATACATATCCCAAGTCTGAGGGGGGGGGAGGGGGGTCAGGTCTCGGTCCCGGTCTCGGTCTCGGTCTTCAGAATTTTATCCCCCCAGCCCTGCAGCCGACCCGACTTCCAGGTCGGTTCGGACCCCGACCCGGCCTACAGCATAATCTTTTTGTTCCCTTTTATTTCATTCTCCACTCTAAAGGACGTTCGCTACGTGCGTAGCCTCTAGCGTCCAAGCCCCGCTAGGGTCACGTTCGCCGCTTGCGAGGCTCGTGCACCACACAGCACATTCTTGCACCAAAAAGGATGTCGCACCAAACAGATAATGAGGGACCCAAGAAGACCTCTCCACTACACACGTCGCAATGTCTCCGGAATGTTTCTTCCTGCGTTCAGCAAGACATTTTACTTGCACGTCACGCCGTTTAGCAAGTTCCCTGTTAATTTTACCCGTGGAAATGAATGGCTTGGAAATGGAAATGGAAATGGCCAGTAATTTGGAAATGGAAATGGAAATGGCGAAAAAAGTGGAAATGGGAGAACCCTGTTCATGTCGCATGTACGGATACGATCCAGGGGAATTTGAGCAAGCATCCGCCGCAGATTTTCCGTGCGAATTCTGTGAAAAGCAAGCAGCTGGGAATGCAATCGCACACAATGTTTCGGAAGCACACCATTCCGACCAGGTTAACGAGGAACTGGATAACGCAAGAGAGTTACAGAAAGGACAACTCGCAGAGCATGAGCTTGTGGCGTTCCTGCAGTCCGACAAATGTTACACCTGCGGCTTTCAAGCTATACTTAGTAGCGTATTTTGATGCAGTTCTGGGAAAACGTTCCACATTACTTGCGAGTACACAGAGAAGTACCTAGTTAGAATTAGTAGCGAGCTGCGAACACAAGAGCCGATCATGCCGCGACAGGGAACAGTTTCCTAACTTGTCTGCTGCCGTTTCCGAGCATTTTCAAAGGTCGGTTGTCTCCATTACAGGCGCCCATCTACCCTCTTCCATGCCCGTGCGGTGTACAGAGGGTGACACCCGCATCGAATGCGAGCGCTGTCATAAGTCGTGGCATTTGTCCTGCGCTAAGGAGTGCTCGGACTTTTGCTCCGGTACGTTTGCGTGCGCTGGCTGCGTGAGCAAAGAGCTGAGTGCGCTCAAAGCCGAACCCACCCGCATTACTCAGGGAGTCGCCTTCGGTGAAAGGCGTCTGCCAAGCAAGGGTATTTTGAAAGTGACCGGCGTTCCGCAACAATGCCCTGTACAGCATGACCGATTTCTCTCGCCGTCTCCGCAGCCGGCCCTGGACGAGCCCCTGTGCGTTCTTTTGCGTGCGCGAGTTTACCTGCTTTAGATCAGCTTTTGAAATTACTTCGACCAGGTCAAGCAGCACCGGGTCACGCCAGTATAAATGTGTGCATCTTGATTAGAATAGTCACAGACCGCGTGAACATTAAAATTCAGCGAACGCAGCAATGAGGGTCACTGTTACCCGATCAAGAATACCCGATCAAGAACACAGGTTTTTCTCTCGACTTCGCAGGCAGATATAAATGAACAAAGCATGCAAATTCTGCTACATTAATCAAGTTAGTTTTGTGATTATTTATAGCTTGAAGCCGGTTTATTTCAGACCGAGAATATCGACGGTGTTTTGCTCGGAGTATACAAGGCATTTTCCGCCTGGTCATAGGGGCAGAAAAGCAGCAGCAAGCCACTGCTGCTGCGTCGGCGAAACGGATAGACTTGTGCTTATTTGCAAATTTTCTGAGTATGATTTGTGCGGATTTATGCTAAAGTAAATGAATACCGTATTTTCTCTAATAAACCCCCCGGGGAGGGGGGGGGTCTACTTCGCGTTCGATGAATTTGGGGAAATTTTAAAATTTTAAATGCTCGTAACTGTTTTTCTCTTGCGTCCCCAGGACTGTCTCTTCGTCTTAAAATACTTGGTTCATCGTTATCTATTGAAATATGGCCTTAGTTTGGAAGTAACCGTTGCCCCAGCCCAGCTGTGAATTTTTGGTTAGGGTGTCTACTAGGTGCGGGGGGGGGGGTCTAATAGAGGGATTAGAGAAAATACGGTGGTTTAACGATGGCCACATTTCGCCGCGCCACTATTAGCGACCACTTCGCAGTCCCGGAGCGTCTCAATCTCGAATTTGCGGGAGAATCAGAAAGCTGTTTTCATTCAAAACTGCAATGGAGTAGTCCCTGAGAGCAGGAAAATCATAAACATCATCTTCTTTTCCTCAGCAGACTTACGTCAGTGCGCCGCCGCACCAAAATTTCCGCCAAGGCGTCAATCGCGAACATGTGGTGTAGAAGACTTCAAGCTCAACCGGTTGAGGATGTTTGGTGTTACGGTCGAGGTTGAGGCCGATACCCTGGTTCTAAGTCAGCCGTAAATGCGGCGTATGTTTTTCCTAAGCCGGTTTTGCTTCCAGCCGTACACCCAGGTTGACTGCGGGAAAAAAATTTTCCGGCGGCCCGACGACCAGCACGTTGTCCTTGAGGATCGTGATCAGGTTTTTTCTATCAAAAAAGAAAGGTTGATGTCTACCTTATGCATAATTTACGTCTTTTCGAGTTTAGCATAAAAACCAGAACTTATATGAAAAACATTTTCAAAAAACGCATGTTAGTATATTCAGCACGTTGCCTCAGCAGAATTTGTTTATGGATACTTCCAAAAGCCTGGCAGGCGTAATTTATGGGATCGGTTATAACAAAACAAAACAAGATTCGCGTAATTCGTCAGGTCGTACATTACGGAGATCTTGTTTGACGTTTTTGCTTCTCGTGTTTTGGCGGTAGCTTGCATTCCTTAGAATGAGCAGCAGCAAATACTAGAGTTTGTCATGACACCCCCGTGTCTGCGTTCCGTGCTGGACCGCGGCGGCGTTCAGTATTCAGCGCGTCGCCGGCGCGAGGGCACTCCGGACTGTGGACTCCGTGCACCGCGCGGACTTTGCATGCAGGCGTTCGCGCTTGCTTTGGTCTGATTTGAATATATGATACGTGAACTTCGTTTAATACTATTGTTTTCAAGCGCCTTCAATGTGGTTTTTTCCCTGCATTTTTTTCGTAGCAATTCTCCGTGGATAATGGAGAAACGCGTACGGGTTGTGAGTTGCAACAAAGTTTCCAGCACAAGTTTTCTCTTCT
This sequence comes from Aphelenchus avenae, assembly GCA_020875895.1. Classification (NCBI taxonomy): domain Eukaryota; kingdom Metazoa; phylum Nematoda; class Chromadorea; order Rhabditida; family Aphelenchidae; genus Aphelenchus; species Aphelenchus avenae. The sequence goes on along the minus strand of JNEY01000653.1, from coordinate 47,125 downwards.
GCTTGTGAAGCAGGCGTGTGAGAATGAACTCGAGCAAAAGAGGCTTCGTCACCTATTGGTTATACAATTAAGCCGGTACAAGTCAAAGAGATCAAGGAATTGTGGCAGGTTTTATTCACACGTTTTTCACAAGGCATTTTCTGCTTTGGCTTTGGAGCATGTGCGTCTAGGATAGACGGTGTCCGCATGGCTTCAGGGGATTCCCCGCCGCATGCTTTGACTGATGAAAGCAACAGGGGCCCGCAAAAACTGTAAGGAAGTTACGACATTGTTTAAAACATTAAGAACTTGTCCGGTAGCACAACTAGCGCTTGGGCTGCGCTTCGCTCGCCCGGCGCCCACATCGGGATTGCTTGCACGAACCATCATGGCTCACTAACACTACTAATCAGGTCAATTCAGACATCTAACAAGTCCTATTACAGTTTAACCGGTACTTGCGCTAGCTAAGTGTTGTTCGTCGCTCACGCTACTATTTGCGTTATTTCTAATTGTTTTTGGTACCATATTCAAAAATTATCAAAATAGGTGAGAGCCCTACTGATTCAAAGCCATGTATCACCAAAGCACTTTTAAATTAACGCAGGCGGTGCTGTGTACTGTGAACACAGTTCTGCATTTGCCTGGGTAACGTCCTGACGCTGTATTAAGGATAGTACTGCTGTTTTCTGGACAGAGCCCGATGGGGCTCTATTTTCCAAAGTCCCTGTTTTGGAAATTAATTCAATCTATTTTTCTATTTTATGACTCATATCGTAGTTATCCATACAACCTGGACTCGATAGAAAAAATGCCCAACTTTCGTCTAAATTTGATAGCCGAGCCGAACAGGACACCGAACCAAAAAAATCAAACCCCGAATCGAGCTTCCCCCAGCACGAGTTTAGATCATAAATGGTTTCGCGTTTGCAATGCATCAAGACCAAAATAAACGGATAAGTCGCGTCGGGCATGCTAGAGATCGGCACCCGTACGAATGTTCGGGCCGTACCCGTATGCGAACCCGTATTATACGGTACGGCAACGCGGCTCGGCGGGGG
>JNEY01000653.1:24415-42021 GCA_020875895.1 Aphelenchus avenae | reverse complement strand
CGATGATGTTTTTCAGCCGATAACGTTAACGGCTAGCCGGAAACGTTAACGGCTGAACCTTCAGCCGGAAACGTTAACGGCTAGCCGGAAACGTTTTCGGCTGAAATTTCAGCCGATCATGTTAAAAAAACATGGTTGGCTAGCCGATAATGTTAAAGACGTTATCGGCTAGCCGATAACGTTTCCGGCTAGCCAACCATGTTTTTTAACAAGGTCGGCTGAAATTTCAGCCAACCGTGTTTTTTTAACAATATCGGCTAGCCAACCGTGTTTTTAACATCGTTGGCTAGCCAACCACGTTTTTAACATCATCGGCTAGCCAACCGTGTTTTTAACATGATCGGCCTGTTCGAACTCCCGCTGCTTATTGATTTGCTGACAGACGCCACCACCGACCTTGGCGGCCGTCTGCTTTTCTCTTCTCATGCACGCACTTTCGTCGGCTCGAGTCAGCTATTTTGTCTGCTCAAGCGTTTACGTTTGCGCAAAATGGCTGGAGAATATCCAGCTGATGCCGTAGGATCCTCGCAGAATTCCATCGGCGATGCTGGCTCGCAGCAGTCCGTGAGCAGGTTCTTCAACCTTTACGACGTTCACGCCGCCGGGAAGGAGACCCTTGTTCTTAGCGCTACTCAGTACAATGCCGTTGTCGACGTCATTTTGCGAGACCAGCGAAAGGAGCAGTTGAGTGCTAAGGAGCGCAATTGGACAAAGAGGTACGTTAGTGCTGTTGCCCTTTTAAAATCCACTACCTAAAAGTTTGAACTGGTAAATTGCTGGTTTACCATGCAGTTGGAGAATGGTCAGAATGTGCTGTATCGGAAGGACGGCAAGGTTGTTGTGCGGGAAGAACTATTCAAGCTCCTTCAATCCGCCCATCATCGGACCGTCCAAGGTGGAAGGGACGTCACCTACCGTGAGCTGAGCTCCTACAGCGGCATCTCCAAGTAGGCAAATGCTGGACTGCTCTACTTCAGGTTGCCACTTTAGGGAAATCATCAGCCTCTGCCTGTCCCTGTGCCGTGAATGCGAGCTCAAAAAGGCGAAAGTGCGGAAAAGCGTGGTCGAAAAGCCGTTGCTTTCGGAGGACTTCAATTCGCGTTGCCAGGTTGACCTCATCGATCTGCAGTCGGGGCCTGATGGCAGCTACAGTTTCCTGATGGTCTACCAAGACCACCTGACGAAGTTCGTCCTGCTCAGAGCCCTCGAAAGGAAGATGGCCATCGCAGTTGCCTGAATGCCGCATAGTGCACGGTAAGCTGAGGCACTCTCAGAGCCAGGGATCGGTGGAGCGGGCTAACAGGGATGTCGGCGATATGCTCACGATGTACCTGAAGGACAACAACAACAAGATTCGCCGAAACGTCATGGGTGTCGTTGTGTCCGTCGAGGAAGGATGCCTCTACAAGATTGGAACGTCTACGGGAGTGCTCGACAGGTCGTATGCGAGGAATCAGTTTGACCCACGCGCTCAGAGCTTTCTGATGGTGGACGATGTTCCTCAGAAAGAAGTCGCATTGCGTACAGCGGCTGGTGCAGATTCCCTCGGCGGCGCTCAAGGTATACTCTAGTTCTCCAGCGAGACTCTCATATTTGCATTGACAAGTTTAGGAATGTTCCATTGCATGTGCACTGCAGACTGCCGTACCGCTCGCTGCAAGTGCGTTCGAGCCGGAAGAGCATGCGGAAGTCGATGCCACAAGAGCAACACCTGCGCGAACAAGACACAGGACACAAATGATAGCGCTACCGAAGCTGCTGATGAGAACATGCAGCCAGGAACTTCGGCTTCGTCTTAATCTTGCGTTATTTATTGGGCTTGCTTCTGCCTGTAATTGCCTTAGCCTGTAATAGTTCTACCGTCGCCTACATACCCCCACGTCTTACGCCGAAGTAAAGCATTTACTCTTAGTAAACTAGCTAAAAACAAGTTTAAAAAAACGGTTGGCTAGCCGATGATGTTAAAAACATTATCGGCTAGCCTGAATCATTATCGGCTAGATCCAGAAAAGCGCTGTTCATGCGCGCTATTCGCCAATCCGACGTAGCGCGACGACAGCGGTCAGTGAATCAGACGATCTTTGCGCGGACAACAAACTATATTTAGCTTTCTTTTCTTGTGCGTCTCGAAGACAAGCACGCATTTAGCCATAGCGGACGATGTTTTTAACATTATCGGCTAGCCAACCATTTTTTTAAAACATGATCGGCTGAAATTTCAGCCGAAAACGTTTCCGGCTAGCCGTTAACGTTTCCGGCTGAAGGTTCAGCCGTTATCGTTTCCGACTAGCCGTTAACGTTATCGGCTGAAAAACATCATCGGCTACAACATATAAGTTTTAAGAAGAAGATGAAACTGGGGACATTTTAGGAAACATTCTGTGACCGCGACTCTCATCGACTCTTGTTTATCAAGCCCATCAAACTACTGCAGAGATGATACGAAAATTACGAACACATCAGACGACGGCAGAGTCTGCAAATGATGATTTGTCTCATAAACGAGCTACACTCTCGTTGAAACAGACGTATTCAGGTTTTAAGCAAATTTATGCATTGTCGGAAACGATTATTTATGTTTCTGCATTTGAGGATATGATCCAGAAAAGCGCTGTTCAAACGCGCTATTCGCCAATCCGACGTCGCGCGACGACAGCGGTCAGTGAATCAGACGATCTTTGCGATGGACAACAAACTATATTTAGCTTTCTTATCTTGTGCGTCTCGAAGACAAGCACGCATTTAGCCATAGCAGACGACACCAATGATATAAAGTACTTATTAGGCGTACCGTGTCCACGTTTTTGTCAATTCAGCTCCCTAGTTTGACACATTTCAAAAAATAGGAGTTCTAAGATCGATTTTGTAATGTTTTGGTGCAAGTCTCCTTAAGTGCCCTACAAGGGATTTAACTCGTTCTTAAACTCCACTCATTTATGTCAACGATGTGCGCCGCTTTTCTTTGCTTTCTCCAAAAAATGAGGCGTAGGACTTAAAACACAATGACTAAATCAACCCCATGTCACCTGCCCATTTTGGCAATCAAAGTCAAAAACGAAGCGTTTGATGAATGCAGCGAAGTTCGAGTCAGCGTCACAGTTTTTACTGATAGGAGAAAAAACATAAACAGACTCCCGTGTATTTTTGGCACGGTATTGCACTAGGTGGGGTTATCGTGCATACTGGTTTTAGCCGAACTGTAAGGACCGCTGGTTAATTTCTTGATTTTATTGGCATATTTGTTCAATTTTCGAGCCAATTTTTGCCACGTGAACCCAAAATCGCTCAGGGTGGGCCTGTTGTGTGCTATTTTAGCTAAGCGATTCTAAAGCCTGTGGTTCACGGGTCACAGATGCTTAGTCACAACGGTAATTGTTCTGCTTTATATGGCTTTGCGAAGCCAGTAAGCCGGCTAACGCTTGAGAACTAACGTCGGGAAAGTGCGGCGTGAGGCGCATTTGCTTTAACAATACGTTGGTCCAGCTAAGGCTCAATTCAGTAGCCGAAAGTTATTCTCTAGTGAAACAGATGTTCATAACCTCAAATGCATTCCGGAGGTGAGGAACGAGGACAGGTTTTTGTTAGCAGAGCAAAAAAGTTTGTTCTAAAGAGCGGTCATTCAACAATCCTGCCTAAGACCGCACACAACACGAGTACACCATTCATTTGATGACCCGACCGTGCGTTTATATTCTATGGTGATCCAGAGTCTTTTTGTTTCGGTCCTTATTTTTTCGTAGGCTTTAGTTGCCCATTAGACACGAGCTCAGAGCTTAGTCAGATGATCGAATACTGCGAAAAACGCCGGCGCGTCGACAGATTTGTCGGCGTGTTTGGGAAACTTTGTTTCACAAAGGACATACAGAATGAAATGGTTTGGCGTGTGATTTCACGGGAGAGGGATGTAAGGGTTAATAATTCGGTTCTGCTTTTGCGCAATATTTGTATGGCGTCTACCTGTTGTTACTGTCCGTCAAATATGAAGTCACACGTCCGAGTATGGCATAAGTCGAGTCCTTTGGTAACTCGTTTTCGCTAAACGATGCCTCCAGTAGCTGGCCCTCTAAGATTCAATTTTTTCCCGTACAGTTATCTTTTGTACAGGTAGTGTTCCAAGTGACGTCAGAGATGGCGCATGCCCTGAGCAAACAGGTTTTATGTTAAAAATTTTTCTAACCTTTCCATGTACATGCATGAAAGAAAGTTAGTTTCTTCACGTTTTCTCTATAAAGAAAACTTCTAGGAAACCCATAGCAAGTCGTTTTTTCTTGCGCTTTGTACGCATGAGGAGGAGGCTTATACGATAATCAGTCGCGTCCGTTCAAAGGGCTCTACATACTTGTCCTGTCCCATACCCCTTTTCTCTCCGCTTCCGGATGGTGCCAGCGCGGTCGGGCCAAGCCCCGCCCCGCTTCGGCCGCGCCAGACGGTTGCGTCCCCTGACCCATCACTTTTGGTCGGCGGCACACTCCTAGCAGGTGCTCCGATTTGGACACCATTAGTCACCAAGCCTTACATCGGCTACCTAACCCCTTCCTGGACAGTTCCCCTCCTTCAGGATGACTGTTCCACCCGCAAATAGACCACCACTGAACAGAAGTAAAATGTTAAAATCTCGTACCAAGCTAGACCAGAAACCCAACCTTTCGGTAGCCACTAGGAAGCAAACTCAATCGCTCCCACCGGTCCCTAGCTTGAGTGTGACTTGGCGCATCCCGGGTTTTGAAAGTTCCACACTTTCGGACTCGAACCTTACAAATCTCGTTGTTCGTGGAATTTCTTCTTCGGACATCTCTGTGAAAATCCAGTCGGCTTGTCCTTCTGGTAACCTCGTCAAAAATCGTGCCACCCTCGTGAGTGGTACGTACAATCTGACTCCCACTGTGGAGCAGTACTCAGCATCACCGTCGGAACGCCTTTCGCCGCATAAAACCCTGGTTCCTCAGCGTCCAGGTAACTCTCGTCGGCACTACCCTACGGCAAGCCCGTCGATAGTGCAGCCCGGTTTCCATTGCGAACCGGCTTTCATCACAACAAGGAACGACCTAACTTCGTCATTATTCGTCATCGAGCATCAGGCCTACCGCAGCGGCGCAATGGCGGCTCAGGGCGTTCATTCACCCCTTCCACCATCAGTACCACCACGCACTACATCATTGCCGCTTGCGCAAAAGCATTCGCAGCAGCAGCTTCCTCCATACTGAGTGTGCAGAAACACCGTACAGCACCGGGTGCAGCCCAGCGCAAAGTTAGTCGCAGCAAAGTTCGCCTCAGCCTACTTTTGCGTCACCGCCAGGCTTCGGTTTAATACCCCAATACGTGCCGCATCAAGTGCTGGCTGCGGCAGCGCAACTGCCGTGGTCAGAAAACGCTGTCTACGCCGGGCGGTGCCGTCCTATGTCAGGAACGACACCTCAGGGTTCTTCATTTGCGCCGCCACCGCCGTCTCCTTCCGGTTTTAGCTACCCTGTAGTGGTACAGCAGCATCCCAGTCCGCAGGCGGTCGGCTATTCGTACGGTTATCTTCCGCCCGCATCATGGCAAATTTGCACAAACTCATTTGAGCCTCAGTTAAGTGCTCCAGCCGCAGTGTCTCCGGAGTGGCAGTCGTCTTCGGCTAGCACGGACGGAATTCCTCCCACCTCGGACGTACCGTTTCAAAATATTTCGAAAATGGACGCCACTTTTCGCCCGCCGGATAATGCTAATGAAGCACCGCTCGACAACGACGTGTCAATGGGACAAGCGACTGGCCATTTCGCAGCTGCCGGCACGAGCCAGCAGCGTTCGAATCGTTTGACCATGGCAAAAAACATGCAAATCAGTGCATTCCACACGGCGGTCACTTGCACATCGGACAGCAACCCACTGGCAAAAGCGACAAGCCGTCTTTCGAAATGGCGGTGAAAAAACTGACGGAAGCTGGCGCGCGAGAAGAACATAATGAGTCGAACAAACCGCGGGACGCGGCCGCGGATCTTCCAAGAGCGCCGGTCACTCTTCCCGAGGTCAGGTCCGTGGATCCTTTAACTTCGCCGCCCACCGCTGCGCGCGATGAGGCTCGGCTTGGTAATGCGACTTTCGTCCGCTCGACGCGAGAAAAGCCTACTCGCGTTCGCATGAATCGGGAGAAGACGCGCACAGGACATAAGCGACTGCATGACGCACGCCACAAAGTCCATTCGAACAAGTACGCAACAGGGGACCGTACGATAGTGTTTCATCCGCGAGTACTGGCACCGCCGCCGATCCCAAAGCTTACTTCGCCGTATAATGGACCACATAGCATCATCATTCTGAGCCCTTCTTCGGCAGAAATTGAGTCCGCTGATCGGCCAGAGATGGCGTCTGAGTGGGACCCCGTTGATCTTCTTCGCCCCTGCTCTTCAAAGCGAGGAAATAGATCAACACCCACAACGCAATCGCGCAACAAAGTTGAATGCACGTCTAATCCCAAAACACAACCAGCATTAACCTCACTTTCCGTGCCATCTCAGCAGCTGCGAGGACCTCCAGGGCATTCTCGAGGTCAACAACTTGTCCAGTGGCCACGCGCAAGGAAGTCCTCCGCGGCCCAGACACAGGCATCCGGATGCGGCAACTCGCGCACCGGCAAAAAGCGCATCAACAAAGGAAGTCGAGTTCGAAAGGATAAGCAGCACCGCAAGCGCGTCCGCCGCAAGGACAAGCAGCACCGCAAGCGTACCCGCCGCAAGTGGGCCTACATCAACGGCTACCTGACCGAGCTGGCTACGCGCACCATCGTCGAAGGGCTGCAGAAAGTTCTCAAGGTCGAAGGCCTAAAGCTGAGAGCACGCTGCGAGTGGAAGCGACGACATGCGCGGGAAGAAGCGCACCCGACTACAACAGTGGCGGCTTCCGAAAGCGCGACCGTAGCAGCAACAACTACTTGACGAATGGCCCCTTTTTGTCCCCTGTTACTGTATTTCTATTACCCCATAATCCCCCTCATCCACTCAACATCGACGGTCCACTCATCATCGACGGTCGAGACGCCCTTTTGTAAATAGGAGGGCTGTCCTGTCCCATACCCCTTTTCTCTCCGCTGCCGGATGGCGCCAGCGCGGTCGGGCCAAGCCCCGCCCCGCTTCGGCCGCGCCAGACGGTTGCGTCCCCTGACCCATCACTTTTGGTCGGCGGCACACTCCTAGCAGGTGCTCTGATTTGGACACCATTAGTCACCAAGCCTTACATCGGCTACCTAACCCCTTCCTGGACAGTTCCCCTCCTTCAGGATGACTGTTCCACCTGTAAATAGACCACCACTGAACAGAAGTAAAATGTTCAAATCTCGTACCAAGCTAGACCAGAAACCCAACCTTTCGGTAGCCACTAGGAAGCAAACTCAATCGCTCCCACCGGTCCCTAGCTTGAGTATGACTTACTGCTAGGTATCCATACATGGTGGCTGGACAGGACTTTGATGTAACTCGAATAGTCATATATTTGGCTACGTCCGCGCAGTCAGCGAGTACGACAATACACACTCACTTCACACTCTCGTTTCGAGAATCACGAATGAAAAGTGAACAAGGTGGTAAAACAGCAGCGCTCCGCCGATTGCGGGCATTTAGCGACAGTTAATTTTCTTCGTGACTTTTGTTCCTTTACTCATGCTGCCGCTGCGTTAGTAAATTATACGGCACAATAACACTGTATTTTAAGTGTAACCATTACGGAGAGTACGGAAAGGGGGAGGGTCAACGCGACCGTTACGAAGGCGTTACTAGGGAACGGGGTTCAAAAAGGGCAAAACAATGGTTACGCATTCTCTTCGTTCAGATATAGCTTGCGCATGCCGGCGGATTTATTTTGTTTTGTCGTTGTGGCAGCCAGCGGATACTTACTCCTAGACACAGATGGAACTACTTGGCTTTCACTCACTACGCATTCTACTCACCGTACGCACGCACGCCGTCCATTAAGTGCTCATGGATTTTACGATAACATCAAGTGGAGAAACGTTTGATTAACAGGATGCTCTATTATTTTCCACCCACCTCCAGGTCACCCAAACGCAAAGTCGTCAACAGGTTTTGGTTAGTGCACTCCACCACAACGGACAGTGCCACTTGTTGAGAATGTTTACTTTTACTATTTTTTGGCAGAAAGCGTCAAAACTATGGCAGTTGTCTCGTACTGGGAATTTTGCAGTTGCAGTGCACAACGGTGTAATTCCAGTCTCAATTTTTGGCAAGCACGTTTGCTTTGCTCTCCATGGCAATTTTCGTTGGTTCGGTAGGTGTTGCGATGCAAGTCGGTATACCGGTGCAATAGAACGGGTGACGCCTAGTAACGAAAGATTCTGGTTCTTGAAGTTCCTCAAAACACTGTTCTGGAACATATGGAAGCCTATGTGTAAGCGTAAAGTATTACTTGGATTAATTTTATGGCGTATTCGAATATCTTGTCTCTCAAACGTCACAGTGAAAGTAACTTTTAAACATTGCCATTTTGACGGACTTATTGCCTTCGCCCCGGGGTGCACAATCTGAGTCATCTATACATATATTAGGCGAGCTACAAGCCAGCTTCGCTCGTAATCTTTCTTTATTCCTTAATGCGCTTTCCGCATGTATTTGTCGCGCTCTCGCAAGCGTTGCTCTCGCTAAGGCTCCTAAGGCTATTATTCTTTGCTCGTACGATAGTGTTTCGCTTTTCCTAACCCGTTATTTATCGTCGCCTGCGCATGGCCCATGAAGCAGATTGTGTCTGAACCCTTATTGGTGATATCGCTCCGAAGCCTGGGCCACTTTTACAGTCAATTACATTTTATCATGATAGTGCTACCCTATAGGTAGTAGGGGTCGGCTGGACCTATGCAAAACAAAAGCAAAACAAAAGTGAAGCAAAACAAAAGTAAACAAAACAAAAGTTCTAAGCAAAACAAAACTAAAAATAGCAAAACAAAAGTAGGCTTGACCTATGCAAAACAAAAGCAAAACAAAAGTGAAGCAAAACAAAAGTAAACAAAACAAAAGTTCTAAGCAAAACAAAACTAAAAATAGCAAAACAAAAGTAGGCTTGACCTATGCAAAACAAAAGCAAAACAAAAGTGAAGCAAAACAAAAGTAAACAAAACAAAAGTTCTAAGCAAAACAAAACTAAAAATAGCAAAACAAAAGTAGGCTTGACCTATGCAAAACAAAAGCAAAACAAAAGTGAAGCAAAACAAAAGTAAACAAAACAAAAGTTCTAAGCAAAACAAAACTAAAAATAGCAAAACAAAAGTAGGCTTGACCTATGCAAAACAAAAGCAAAACAAAAGTGAAGCAAAACAAAAGTAAACAAAACAAAAGTTCTAAGCAAAACAAAACTAAAAATAGCAAAACAAAAGTAGGCTTGACCTATGCAAAACAAAAGCAAAACAAAAGTGAAGCAAAACAAAAGTAAACAAAACAAAAGTCGAAGCAAAACAAAACTAAAAATAGCAAAACAAAAGTGTACTTTTGTTTGCTCCTGGTAGCGGCCTTTTGCTCCAAGAGACGTCCGGTCATCAGATAGGCACTGTTCCAACGGGTGCGCACGTCCTAATCTAGCATATAATGCAGCTATTATGGTAATGCGGCTACATACTACAACTGGTAGCTTTGTTTTGCAAAACTTACTTTTGTTTTGCACTGAAAATCCCTATACAAAACAAAGGCAAAACAAAAGTGAAGCAAAACAAAACCATACAAAAGTTTGCTTGGTTTCGTTTTGTAGCCGATCCCTATTAGGTACAGGCTTTGACCAGAGAACTGAAAGCAGTAAACCGCCTAGATTAAGTTGGTTATCACCAAGCGACATTGCCGCGTTATTGCGTAAGAAATTTTTAGGATAAATTAAAGCGGTATTCGTTCCGTTGGACCTTGTAGGATCCGGCTGATGAGGCATTATGTTCCAGTTCAACGTGAATTCAATGCCAAAAGAATTGAAGTCCCACTTTTTTATACGAATCTTCGCCAGAATTTTACGGATTCGATTGCAACGGGTCGCGACGTGACAACTTATGAGCTTAAAGCAGGCTTCAAAAACGTTAGAGATCTTAACGTTTTGTGGCACCGTAGAGGTTGCTTGTCCGTATAAGCTTACGATGGAGACGCTTAGTCTCGGAAACCGATAAGATTCCTGATGCTTCGGATCTCCGGGTGCGCTTTCCATGCCGGCATTCCGGCCAAACCCGAAGCCGGCCGGACGGACGCCTGTCGGCGCTGAGTCTTTTAGATTAGCGCGACGCCAGCGTAAGGGCACTCCCTTGATGCACCTATGTTGCCTACGCTTAAAGCTTAAAGCACTATTCACATATGCTAATATGCTAATTTATTTGGATGCACGGGTTTCTTTGTGATACATCCGCACCCTTTCCAGCTGGCTTTATGCTAGGCATCCTTCCCTTTTTTTCCTTACCTCCAGCTTCGTACCCATGCTTACTGATGGCGCAATTGCTGCGACTATTTTCTGTACAGGTTTTCTTTCGTAGCTTTCCGTATCACGAGAATCCAAGCTTCGGGAAAAGGCCTATGGTTGGCAGCGACGAGACTTTTCCGGAATACTTCTGTGGTACACCTTACTGACCCGATTCGTTGTTGCACGCTGTAACGTGTAACCTAAACGTTTTGTTCTAAATTTAGTTTAGTTCAAATGTTAACCAATATTTTTCTTACCTTTTATACATCGCATATCACAAGCTGTACATCGCAGCTCACGACCAATGAGAGAAGATCCAGGTTTTATTAAGTAACAAACTCGATTGATATTTTTGCTAAGCCGGGACACTTCCTAATACTGACCTGCCCGCTAGCGGAGTTCGTTTGGCCAACTAAATAGTTTAGCGCCCTTATGCGCAGGTCAACACTTGGTATCATATTTCTTTGAATCTGAGTCCTCGTCGCTGGACCCTGGAGAAGACCTGACTGGTCCTGCACTCATCAAACCAGTGGCGTACTCTGAGGCAGGTCGCGTGAGACGGCGACCCCCCCCCCCCCGTCCACCCGCGGGCCTTCAGCGCGCGATGGTAATTTTTGCCTCCTAACCCTAAAACCATCGGGCTAATCACCACAACGGACTATTTTAGCATAAAACACGCTAAAATATCATTTAAGGGACATGAACACGTAAAAATCCGGGATGTACAAAAGTGCCGAAAGGGGAACCAATGCCAGCTTCGGCGTCAGCCGAAAGCAGACGACGGAATTAGTAAGGACCTCCCTATCATGCGACTCCCTTCTGGCCGTACCCAGAGTACGCCATTGAGTAGAACTAGATCCGCGCGAGAATTGCTGGCTTGTCTGGAGAGGATTCCGCTAAAACTTAAAAGGATCCTCGCGTAAGCTAACGATGCTGCTGTTGAACGAGCATTTCGCACCACTAGCAACGTTGCCACCTCTTGGAGATGTGTCAACGTGTGTGTTTCAGCCGTATTGACAAGTAGGGCCAGGGCCGTGGACTGAATCGAACGTCTTCAAGGTTTTTCCAGTTTATTAAGAGGAAGCTTTTTTCTGCTCAGCATCATTTATTCCCTCGACACTAGCGTTTGGCAGCCGGCCCGACTTGTCGGGCCGGCCCTACAAGACAAGCCGTCTTTATCGGGTCGGTTCGTCGTGTCACGGCGAGGATGAGGGAGGACGTCGGATCGGATGTGGCGTCGTGTCGGTACCGACATCCGACGCCCTACTTTTCGTCTGTTTTTTCGAGAAATTTCGACCGAAAATCACGAAAAAATCGACATTTTGCGGACTTTTATAATTTTTTTTTGAGAATTTATCATTTTTTTCAGATTTTCCAGGCTTCGGTTACAGTACACCTGTTAAGCCTAAAAGCAACGATTCCGGATGTTGACAGTGTAATTTTCATCCCTTTTTACGCCGAAATTAACATGATGACAAACCGAGTAACGGCAGTTTTATTAACGGGACGAAACTATCTCCTTCCCTTTCCCAGGCCCTAAGTTGGCCCATGGTCTTCTGTATTTGAACCGGTTAACCAGACGCTAAAAAGCCTAAGCACTTAGCAAACCTACCTTCAGGTTTTTTTATCATCCGATACGGCCCGGAAGTGTATTCTGTCGTGTCTTAAACCCATATGCAAATCTACCTCGTGCCAACCGTATAAATACCCTTGTTTCCTGTATGCCATGTCCTGTCCCGAGAGTGATGGTACCAATAAAGACTCTGAGTCTTCTTCTTGTGTCCCGCTTCCCTTAGGCCACCTGTAGGATATAACAGTGGCGATCAGGATGCAGAATCTGAACCCGTGAGAGGTGACGAGAATTTACGCTTTTCAAGAGCACAGATGGCAGGGGTATCTACGCCTGGCCAGAAATGTGGTGAGAATATGGCGACGAAGTATAACCAGAGTGTCAACAAGCATGGCAAGACGCCGCCAACAGTTTGGCCAGTGCCGCCAAGACGGACATAGACTGTGGCCCTAAAGCAATGTTTGACTGTCGGCGTGTGTCTGTATTTTGGCGATTATGGCAAACTCACGGATGTCGGATGTCGAACGAATGTGCGTGATATAATGGCGAAGAGTATCACGAAAGCTGATACCGTATTTCTTCGAATAATGCCCCAGGGGATCTATTTTTCGAAGCCATAATTTTGTAAGATTCTGGAATTTTAAATGGTCATAATTCTTGCGTTTCTCATTAGTATTCCTTCAGACCATTTTCACATACTTACCTCACCCTTATCTAGTCAATTATGGCCTTAGTTTGGAGGCGCGTAGCCCTTCAGATGACTAGTCGAAAATGTGGCAGTGGGGCTCTGTTCGAGGGGATGCTCTATTCGAGGTGGGGCTCTATTCGAAGTAATACGGTACATCAGTTGCGCTGAAGGGGTAGGTCGCCTTAGCAATGTCGCTCATACATGTATGCATTGCATTCAACGATTTCCCTCGCTCCAGTTGCATTCGTCTTTATTCATCTATGACTCGAGCTTAGGAGCATGAGTATTTTCTATAATTTGCAAAATATGATTTTCCTATGTTTCCATGGCATCTTTTCCGTCATATAAAACTTCTTGCTTTTAGCGTTGCATTCCGTTCGCAAAAGACCATGTTTTCATTTTCAAAGATTTGAAGCGGTACAGGATTTACCTGAATGAAAGCGTCGGCTTGGGAGTCGCTGCCGAAAAAAACAGGTCGGTGCGGTTTACTCATACGTTGACAGCATTTTTCTTTTTAATCGTCGACGCACAAAGCCAAGTGCAGGCCAACAGTTCTAGTTTCTACGTGTGTTGCACAGCCTAAACCATTTCACACCTTGCGATACCTGTCTCTACATGACGTATTAAATATGCAAGTGAGGAAAAGAGGTTTTGCACAAACTGCGTTCAAGTTTTGCCTTCTAAACGGAATATCAAACAATAAACGGATTTTTGCCTTTCCTTCAATAGATACCCAAGGCAATATTACTGATGCTGGGCCAGGAACAAATCCGGGGACGGGAATGGCATGGGAATGGAAATGACACACAACGTTGGAATCGGGTCCTATGCCTATCATCCGTGTGCATGCCTTTGCGTGGCCGTAGATTACACGTACAGGTTTTCTACGAACAATTTCAAATACTGTTGTTTTAACACCATGGATACGAAGATGAGGCACATTTTGAGAAATATGTAGGCTACTATTTAACCCTTCTCAATGTACGAATGCCTTTTAAGCTGGTGTTTTTTCGTTAACCTAGAGCAGCGCGGACGCATATCTAAACAAAAAAAATTATCGTCCAACTCGGGTCTCCCCCACCAAAGGGTCCCCCCTTTGGTGCTTCGTGTGGTACCATTGGGTGCGAAAAAATTTTTTGTTTTGATGTTTTGATTTTTTGTTTTTTTTGTTTTGATTTTGATGGAAAACATGTTTTTTCGAAGTGTTCGAGCACGAGGTCCATTGTGGGATATACTGTTGGCAGACTAAAAATTTTTTATTTTGTTCCATTCACGTTAAGATCCGGCAATTCTCCAAAGGGCGGAGCGTTAGATAGTCAGACGCAGATATTGTACACTGAGGGTACACTGTCATTACGACTTGTAAAACACGTAGAATACAATGGGAGTACTTGCCAAACTTAACCAAAACTGTCAGATTCTTATGAGTTTTTGGCCAATTATGGGTGATTTTGGGCAAGATTTCGCAAATTTTCGTCGGGCTTTCAGCCCATCGAAGGGTTGAAAAATACCCCCCTCCCCCCGGCCCACTATTAGAGCCTTCCACCTCCCAGAGTAATAAACCACAGGGCGCGGAGGGGCGTCAAGAAATAATGCCGGATGGGGTTCTTATTGAGGAAATACGGATTGGTAGTTTTGCCATTCAGGAAACGAGCAAGCAACGAGTCGGCTTTAATCGTTGATCTAGTAGAAGGGAAAAATTTGGTCACGAGGAGGAGGCTTCTCAGAGTAGGCTTTTTTACGTCGGACCAGCGGCTAGTAATTTTACGTATGAGCTAAACCTTAACCTATTGACTCTCAATGATGACATATCGTGTATAACTGCTGCAGTCAAATACAACGGCGCTTTTCCGTCGCCTCACAACCTATCGTCACATTCTAGTCTTCTATTTTTTGGTACGCTACCTGCCTAAAGTCAGTTGCGCTTGACAAGGTGTCTGGCGCTTACAAGGAGGGTGCAGATGCAGACAGCTTGTACTCTAGCAACGACGTGAGAATGATCTGGTTCTTTTGCTGCCATGCGATTTGTTTGCTTATGACGCAATGATGCAGGATATTGGTTACCTCGCCTGGGTAGACCCCTTGCAAGTTTCTCGTTCTCCTTGACAATGCTTATGTTTTTAGATGTAATGGATTCCAACATTACAACGCAATATACTTCATTTGTTTGGTTGTCGTGCTTCGTCGAGTTCCTGGAAATTGCGGGTCTTTTTAGGAAGCACCAGAATCAACCAATTATGTGTTTGTTTCTGCTCCGCTGTGGTCTACTCTAATTCAGAGATCAGTTTCCACACATTCTGCATCCTAAAAGGAACATTAGAGCATACGGTGCCTCTAAATCAATTCACACCTCGACAAGGCCGAGCAGAAGTGAATTCCTCTCTTGGAGGTCGCATCGTCCAACAGCTGGAAGAGACTTACTTTTCGTGCTGAGGCCTTTTGGCGTTATTATTGCGCTATCATTTTAGTTTCTTCATGTGGTGGTTATTGTTATTTTTGTGTCGTTTTCGGAATATTTCGTTAGAATCTTCTAGAACCATCCTTTGACAGAACAGGTTTTTTTCATTCGCTGAATGCGCGCTTATATAATCAACGGAGAATATGTCAGTTCCTTGACAAGAGCCGGCATCCATATCTGTCCGTCGTGAATCAAGCGTCTTATCTGGTTGTGCATCGCGGCGGAGCAGAGATTGACGAAAGGCGGCCTTAATGTACTTCTCACTATCAGCATGGCGGCTTATCGTTGTCCTTAACGGAGGGAAGCCTCATAGTTAAACCAGAAGTATCGAAGGCTTATTTATGAACTCAACCATGACAGGTTTTTAATTGTAAATTTTTAGTATGCAAATGCGTGCTTATGATAGTTTAGATTAGATGTGGTTCTCTGAGTGCTTCAACCTAAGGCCTAGTCTACATGAGCTCTTTCTAATGGCTGGGGCTGCGGAATAGGTTTATTCTTTTGGTTTTAAAATACATAACGCAACAATGCGGCCATGATGACCGTTTACACAGAATATAACATCCGAAATTGTCATCTGCGTACGCTGAAAAACTCCCTTGAGTCCGTTTGGACGCGAAATCAACAGGTCGGACATGCCAAAGTAGCCAACATCGTGACATTTTTATGTCTGTCATATTGTGCTGTTGACCGGTACAGGCTGCGACAAGCTAAAGCGCCGCTCGGTCGCTAGCTGGAGCCGGAGACTAGCGTTTATACAAAATGCGACTTCATCATGCCGGTACCGGACGTCCGGCTGCTACGCAAAGGCCACACAAAGCACCTAGTCTGCGTCGCTAGGCGGATAATTAAATGCAAGGAGACCAACGCAAAGCGTGTATGCGAGATCTACAGGTTTTTCTCAAAGCAAGTAGGTAGCGAATAATGCGCTCTTGTAAAGAAGTCGTGAAAAAGCCTGCTTTATCTTATTGGAGAAGACACCTTATTGGTGGGCAGTTTGTTCAGTTTAGCAAACTGCCGTAGTAGCTGGTAGAAAAATTTAGGATACATCCTCGTTCTTAGATACCGTGATACCCAACGTCTTTGTCCAAAGCTTATAATTTTGTCCATTTACTAGGTTCGTCGCGCCTTGAAGAGCCTGCTCAACAACTACTATGGAAGCCGTTTCCTGACGCTGCTACCGATGTAGGTAATCTGCCTCGGCAATGACCATACACGTAAATAAGTGAGCACAGGCTTTATGCATTGGCTCAAAGTGCGCAGCAGTCTTGTTTTTAATCTTTAACGTGCAGGCGCCTTTTTTAATTGACCTCTTTGTTTGCTTGGTTACTTTAACAGGAACGACGATTGTGTTTCATGACGCGAGCAAAAAGGAATGAAACAATGCCAGACGGTCGGTAATGCATAACAGTTTTTTCGCAAATACTCACCGGCTGTTCTGAATTATGTGATAGGACAAACGCCTCCTGCAGAGAGCGCAGAGACACGCAAATAGCGCCTTTTTTCTGCACGGAGATTTTGTAGTACGTGTATTGAGATTACAATTATATAATGGACACGTACGCCGGTAGAGTACCTAAACGCTATACAAACGTGGCTATACGATTCATGCCAAGTGTCATGAATGTTTTTTCCTAAAAGTTATTCCATAGCGCAATTTTCTCGTAGTTCCTTTCAAGCAGCGTTTGATCTCACTATTGTCTCGGCGAGATTTGATCTCTTTTTTGGTTTTTGCCGGTTCTAGCGGTAATTAGGGGCGAGCCGAAAATCACTATCTTTGTTTATAACAGCAGTAAAATGCTGCACATGCATCGTGCGTCCACATTCACGTGGAACAACAGTCGCATTAGGAAAGCACTGTTAGTATGTGCAGAAAAATATTAAAGTTCGTACGGCACGATACAATAAAAGACTGAAATATATAGCATAGGGGCCGCAACAGGTTTGTTAAAACATTCAAGGAAAGCCATTCCCCGTTACGTTTTCATATCTGCAAATAGTCAGACCCGTCATCCCATACCACTGATTCTACATATTGTGTTTGTCTTGGTACTGTGGCCATCCGTTCGAGAAAAGTCAGAAGCTGAGTAAGCGCAGGCCAAGGGCCTAGTCTGGCGATCGCCTTCGCCCTTAAGGTCTGTCCAGAAATTATGTTAGCTAACAAAGCACTTTTTGACCCCCCCCCTCCCCCTCGTTAACAGTTGGTTAACAGCCCTCGACTACCCTCCCCCTATGTTAGCTAACAAGAAAAATTTTGTCATTTTATCCAGGTTAAGTTCTATAGTTTCAACGGTCCGATTTATCCAGTGTGTTTTCACCACCGCTGGCTAATGTGCTTTTCAGACAAAAAAAATGGCTCGCCGCAGGCTATAACGACGAAATTTTCGGTAAAAATTGCTTAAATAAAGCAAAAATGTCGTCCGTCGGCGCGTGCGGGCGGGCAATTTTCTTGCATTTGCTGTTAACGTTAACCCCCCCCC
>JNEY01000652.1:68196-89301 GCA_020875895.1 Aphelenchus avenae | reverse complement strand
TTGGAGCCGTTAGGTGGTCCGTGCTGTCCTGACCCGCACGTACCGTACTCCGTACCGTGCTGACCCTATCTGTACCGTAGTCCTTACCGTACCAGTATGGCACAGAGCACGGTACGGCCGTGCTGATCCTCCCCTTCCGTACCGGACCCGTAACCTACTCAGTGGAGTACGGAGTACGGTACGTTTGCTGGTTTTTACTTCGAACTGTGCTCCACTGAACCATACCGGTACAGTTCCTTTACACGGTCTGGGTCGATTCCTTTGAAGGTCTCATTCAAAGCCCTGATTCGACGCTCGTCCTGCCGGTCGTGCCAGGTTACCACGTAGTTAGCCTTTCTCTTGTTCTCTGTGTGGAAGGCGAAGGACATGTTAGCCGTGTAGTTGAGTACGCAGTGCTCGCGGTAGCCAGTCGCTGGCCAGTAAACGATGGTCTCGTAATACTCGCTTCTAAATGATTTGTTACCTTTCGTAGGTTAGTAAAACACTTATAGAAGCTGTTGTCATGGAGCACCTACTCGTTCCACGCGTTCAAACGTTTCTTTAGCCCAATGGAGATGTTTTGGTATTGACTTTTGCCGTCGCCTGGAGAAGGGTAAGTTAATTCACTGTCGTGAGGAGCGGCCCTGACAAACGCATCCTCAATAGTTACGGGAACAAACTAAATCGGGGTTTAGTGTCCATAGTTTCATTGCATACTCCGAGTTCGTCAAAATCTTCCGTGACGTTCAACATTTTCTGCGCTATGTCCCTTGCTTTCTGCAGTGCTGTGTCCGTCTCACTGTCGTCATACTTAATAATCGGGCGGCAAAAGCCAAGCACGAACAACTAAAGCGAAAGACTGCATGCGCACGCTGCCGCTGAATCGTACCTGCTCGCGAAGATATTCGGCGACGTTGTTTGTAAATGAAGTGTAAAGATCGTGATCATAACTCGAAGCCGATGCGAGAAATTTGGCAATGCACCTAAACATATGTGGAGATCAGCATCATCATCGTACCGCGATCATCGTACCGCGATCGATTCTAAGCGACCGCTCTCCGTTAATTGGCCGGTGATGAGGCTCAGGGAATCCACACAAGCCCCCCTCCAGCAGACATTAAATGAGGTCCTTTTTTCAAGACAGCCTCAGCCCGAGGTTGGTGTCAGTAAGTGCGTCAGAGTACCCACTGCATCAGCAGCTCGTGAGACGGAGTTAGTCTCAGTGAAACCCAGTGAGTCAGCGGAAAGTCGACAGTGTACCCATAAAAGTGGCCGGAGGGAGCAACGGGTCGGACATCAAGTAATACTGGGACTTCCAGTTCCGAGCACTTTGTGGGCAAACCGTGGCTCTGGCTCCGGCCTGGGCGAGAAGGAAGGTAAGTAGGGAAGGAAAGGAAAAGCGCTAAAGATCGGCGCCCGTACAGTACTATGGACCGTATCGTACCGTACTGCCATACTATCGGACGGCAGTTCGCTGCGGATGGGGGCACCAGTGCGGCAGTACGGCACGCTTGCGTTTCCTGTAATTTTGTAACGAATACAGGCCGTACTGGGGCGTACCGTACCGTACCGCACTGGCTTTAATACGATACGGCACTACGGTACGGGTGGGTTCGTACAGTAGGTCAGTACGGTACGGGTGAGGTTTGCCGATCTTCTCTGACCCGGTCTCCGGTTGAGGCTTCGAGAGTGGCCGCTGCCAGGGAATACTTTTGAGTCCCGGCCCGGCCGGCCGGACAAACGCTTGCTTAATCACCCGTTGCTTGGACTAAAACTATTACTAATATCTATTAGCGCATGCCTAGCCTGTTTCCCGCCATGAAGTCCCCGCCTGGCAGCGTAGTCGTAGATGCTGTCGCTTATGCTTCCAGGGAGTTGCTCGAAGGTCATGTTGTCGCATCCCGGCCCGACTAGGTCGTACAGAATCTGAACGTCGGAAATGGAATCCAGGAATTTTTAGCAACATACGCTTAACACAAGGTTCGATCCGGTCCCGTTCTGCAGACTCCTTTGACACAAGCTCCACGCTGGTATCGGTAGTTCGGTTCCCGTCGAAGCGTTCTCGACCAGAAACGGGGCAAGGCTCTTGGGCAATTCGGGATAGTCAGTGGCATTCATTATTAGGCTCTAGAATGTAACGGTAATGAGTGCTAGGAAAAAAGAATGTGCGAGGCTCGTGAGGGCGGGCCGGTCTCGGAATGGTTCACAACTGGTCAAGGAGCCTGCCAGTCAGGTTGTTTAGGTGAGCACAGTCATTAGACCATTCATGTTCCGAATTCAAAGGCGTTAGGAGCGGGTGGTCACGGAATTTCTGAAAGTTCGCTAAGGACGACTAATTAAAACACCTTAGCGTGCTCCAGAATTTCTCTAACGACTTTGCCGTTCCCTTTGGCGGTATACTCGTTTGTTTTGATGGCACCGAACAGTTCGACGGCAGTATCTTCGAAGGCTTTTTGAAGTGGCTTGCGCGTGGCCGTCGCGTTTTCGCCAGCATGTAGATAACACTGCTCTTCGCTCTAGATATTCAGAAGAGTTTATACATGTCAAAACGTGACTTGCTCTATCGTTCGTCGTGCAGCTACCGAGTGTGCCATTCACGAAGAGATCTCCAAGGGCGCCGGCGGCCTCCACGAATTTCTTGGAACCTTTCACAAATGACGCAAGGGTTGTGAGCATGTTCTGAGGGTCGGGCAGCAAGTTGCGTCTCTGCGCCTCGTACTCCTGTATGGTAGAATCTGGAATGCAAACCTGCGTGATGCGCCGAATGTACTCATTGCCTGTGGGAGTTATTCACTTCTGGGAGGGGAGGGGGGTCATATGACTAGACTCATTATGGGGGGGGGGGGGTCACGCAAGTTGGTTATGGGGGAGTAAAGCTTTTTTTCGAAACCCTCATAAAACACGCGAAAATTAAGTTACTCAAGTTGATTAGGGGTCAGGCCGGTCAAACCCTTGCATTCCATAATGAGTCTAGTCATAGCGGCCCGCCATAAGCGACTGACCCCCACACGCAAGCAGTGCAGTGCTGAACTAAGCGTGCCACTCATGTTTTATAGTGTTATTTTATGTCATTTTACTGACTACATACTCGCAACATATTAGGTATGCGCCCTGGCCGCCAGGGATTTCCAATACTTGTTCTTTTAAGATTCCTTATCGAAATTCGAGACCACAAATCGTCAAAATGGTGAAAAAACGCTCTCTTCTTGGCTCGACGAAGTATCGATGGACCAACGGCTACGGTACGGTACGGTTTCCGTTTTCGCGACATTTAGTACGACACGCATCATACCGTTTTGCGGTCCACGCCGTATAACATGCCGTACTGGTACGCTACGGACTCTGCTATGGGGATGTCAGCATGATACGCCTCTGGCCTGCGCTCTTCCGCATGCCGATGTTTCGGCGAAAAGCGGGCACGGTTCAAATATCGTACAGTTGCTCGAACTACGTGAGTATCTAGTACCTAGGTAGCCTGCCCGTATTCACTTGGTCTTACTCGCATTGGTATCGGAAGTGGCGAAGGGTGTCGTCAGAAGGAGCAGCGTCAGCAACGGCGAAAGCTGCATTCCGGGGGGACGCAGATCGAGACGACTGCTGAACGCGAGGCCCCGAGAACTATTGCTAAGGGCTCTGCTCGGCTATCCATGCATTCTCCACTGGAGGACACTAAGGAATTCGTTATCGTCATTCATTTCAGTGCGCATTCCTGCTGCGAGAAGCCGCTTCCGCAGCTTTCGAGACATGATGAAGTTTTTCATGAGGAAGCATGCCATATACTGATATTTGTGCGTTCCCCTCTAATTTTCACTGCCGCTCCCCGTCCATACAAATGCCAATAAAATGTTTTAGCTATGCAATCCAGTCAGCGATGCGTACTAAAACAACACGGCATGCAGAAACATTTAATTTTACCCGAAATAAATCGTCACAAATCGTCAAAATAGTTTAAAAAACCTGTCATAAGTACCCGGCGTGCAACGCAGATCAAGATCTCAGGTTCAAACAAACATACGTCTTACCTCGCCGGGCCTTCGGCCCGGCGCCGCCGCCCTCCGCCCCCGCCCCCCCCCAATTTACGCCACTGAGTTGGCTGTACATCATTCGACGATACGGAAAAAATCTCATCTTAGGAGGCGAGGCCGCGGAGAAAAGCGACCCCTCCGGCGCGCCGCTCGGCTTTCTGTCTGGTGCAGGGAGCAAGCTTTTAGCCGATCCTGATGGCAGTTCTTTTTTCCCATTGATGTGGCGACGAACTACTTTCGGTCATCCCCCCTTTCCGTCTCCGTCATGAGAAAACCTGCCCGCATTAAAAGTTTTTCATATATCAGTTAGTCGAAGTTCAACGTAACTTCTAATATTTTAGCTAGTTTATAACAAAATAAGCGGATAAACGATATTACGCTGCTTTCTCGACTTTTTTCATCTCAGAAGCCTTTTTCCCGCTTCCTCGATTTCGGTCTCGGTCTCGAAAATCGAGACTCTCGGGGGGGGGGTGTAGTCTCGATCTCCGTCTCGGGGTGTCCGGTCTCGATCTCAATCTCGGTCAATCAAATTTCATCCCGCAGTCTTGCTCGTGTCTCACGAGCGCCTAATGTGCGCAGGCGCTCGTCTGTCCACAAACGCTAGCCTTCAGGCTTTTTTAAATTTATTAACAGGCTCAAAAGTAACGTTGAAATGTTGGCTTCTTTCAAACAATGACGGAAAGTGCGACAGAACAAGGTTAGCAAGTCGTGCATGGACCCATGTATAACATCACGGAAGGAGCGCAATCATGGCGCAGTCGCTGTCGTACTTCCCGTCTCCAAATTCTATGGTGTACGGGGAAGTGGTGTAGGCCGCCTGGTAGTATTGGTAGGACAGCTGGTACCAGACGAACGTCCTCGCACACTTCACCCCCACGAGCGTGTGAAAAGTGTCGTCGCTGATCAGCTGGTGCACCATGCGGTTGTTGAGGCCAAGCTCGACGCGATCACAGAGATTAAACTTCTTCGACTTTCTACAAGCAAGACTCTACACTTTTAACATTGCTGTACAACGGGCCAGACGCGCATCAAAATTTTGATGTGACCACGAGTCACCATAAGTTTTATCTTTGGAACCGTAAGTAGTTTCAAGCCGGTTTAGAATTTCGATTTTCGCGTCATTTTTGGTTTCGAAGTCGAAAAGTCAAAAATCTTTCGATACCTGCCCTGCCTGCCTGAACCATACCGGTGTCGTTCCTGTATGTTGCTGCTGATGATGCGCTCGAAGGTCTTGTTCAAGACGCTGGTGGTTCGATTGTCCCAGACGCTGGTTTGATTCCCGTCCAGCTCGTCGTCCCAGAAAATCGTCTCATTCAGTACTTGGATCCGGGGATCGTCCTGCCGGTGCCAGGTGACCACGTAGTTGAAATTTTTCTTGTTGACGTCGTGGTGTGACACCCTTGCGGGTTGTCTAACCCGCCTAGTTGCCTAGACTTACGATTGGAGGACTCTAAGTCCCTGTTGCGACCGATACTACCGTAACCAGGGGTACTGTAGTCTCTTAAACCGCTCACTGGGCCCACCTAAGCGATCTAAGGCCGTTAGCACGCCTACGGTACCTCTACAGTAACCTCAAGGGTCCTACTGTAGGTATAACTCGCAAGTATTGAATCAGTATTGATTCGGCACTTTGCCGTGATATTGCGCTTGGATGGCTTCTGAAGCCCAAATATGCCTCTCTGTGGGCTTAAAACTGCTAACTGAGCCTCTCCGAGGCTTCTGGAGCGATTTCCGTGCGCTACCGTAACCTACCGTACTCCGTCTGGCCTAAACTCGTAGCCTGTCGAACCCTTGCCGGTGCTACCGTAGCCCTACCGTAACCTACCGTAACCTACCGTCTGGCCTAAACTACCGTACTCCGTCTCCACGGACTGGTCCCTATTCCCGATGCACACCTAGCAACGAGAGAGATAGAAACACAAATAAGACGGCACAAAGGACAGAAGACAGTTGGTTTTTGCCAGAGGCTGTAGCACCCTCTGGTATCCAGGATAAACCCGGGTTCTCGGCACGCTCGCTACAGTAGGTTATGAACAGAGTAAGGAAAACTGCACCAAAGTTAGGCAAAACAACTTTATTGGTCTTCCAAGCCAATATTTTACAAACGTGGGTTTCTGAACCGATCTACGAGATCACTAGAGCATCGGAGCTCACACCGTAGGATCTTGATTCTGCAGTCCAAATCGAGGGGTGTCGCTAGCTTGATTGCGTCGGCCGCGTAGGGTACGAACGGAGGCGAGACGACGAGAGGAGCGCGCGTTCTCTCGCCGAGGGGTACTGTAGCCGATGTCTGCTACCGTAACCGGCCTTTGCTACCGTATCCCGATTGCTCTAAAACGTGTATTAATAGGTGTATGTGGTTTCTTTATGGCACAGACTTACCGTAGACTACGGATATAGGGCTCGGGGCCTATATACCGTATGATACCGTATACCCGGTGGCGGTTTTAGGGCCGCCACGGGCCCAAAATAGGCACATGAAAGCTTCTTAATGTCTAGAAGGATGGCGTTGTGGCGGCTATGCAGCCGCCGCTTAGTTATTCAGCAACAAAAATTGGACGTGCTAGATTTCGACGGTGCTAGGCCCCTAGGACTGTCACATACCTCCCACCTTTCAACCAGTTGGACCCTCGACGAAAAAGACTGTTTCACCTAGACAATTTACGAGCACCTTATTAAGAGCTACAGTCAACGAAGACACTATCGCTTACATAGATCCGCCAGATATCCGTCCGCTAGACCATTTTTTTATACGAGAAGTAATTCTAAAACAGACAAACGATAACGCCCTAGCTACAATAAAACTAACAAACAACAAACACAACTGGGTACTGGGTACGATAATCGATTATTGGCTGACTGAGCCTGGAGGGCGATTACTTTCAGTGGCAAACGCGCATGCAACGCGAGTGCTGTTTGTTAGGACGACGGCTCCTTCACCATCAAGAATATCGCTACCGGCGTGAGCGGCATTGCTGTCCCGTCTCTGACGCGCTGTAGGAAGCCATTCTTCTTCAACTGTAGCCTGGTTCGGCATTACCCGATGGCTTATTTGATTTCTTGTGAAAGTTCTTGGTGTGTAGGACCGCTGATGACTCGGTTTATCGCCTTGGTGAGTCGTCGTCCTGCTACTTGCGGAGTCGATCCACCTTCCAGAAACTTCTTTCTTCGGCGCGCAGACTTTTGCAGTGTGGCCATATGTGCCACAAAGGTAGCACTTTCTCTGCACAAGTGCTTTCGCGTGCGCTGGCTGCTGCGCTCGGCTACGATCTACGGCTACTTTGTATCCGGCATCGGGCGTCTTGACTGGATGGGTAATGGCTGCAACCGGCTTATTGACTGTTACTGGCCGGCGGCACCGCGCATTCTGATGCAGTGGTTTGTCCAATGTCTTGGTACTTGAGCTAGAATTCGACTCTTTTGGATGCTGCTTCAGGAATTCTTCAAGGCCGCTTCCGGTCAAAAGGGTAATCAACACCGAAACGCTAAGGCTTAGGTTACGCACTTCTCTCTTTACTTCTTGAAGCTCCTCCTGTACTGTCGCTTCTTGCGGTATGGCGTTTGCGACGATTTCAAAGGATTCGACAATAGGATGCTCACAGCCTGGCATAACTGGACCGCGGGCGCCGTAGGATTCTGGATTCGCCGCTTGACCGAAACTACCCCGTTCCCGGCGCTCGAGTGCTTTAAAGCGTTTTGCTCGGACGCTCGCACTGCAGTCTTTGGCATAATGGCCTTTTTCGCGGCACCTGTAGCACAGTCGGTTGCTCGGTACTTCGAAATGCTCAACGAATCTGGCTTCGTGGCATTCGCTGGGAGCTCGTTTTGCATCTCTTAGCTGGTCACTGAGCATCGCTACCTGTTCTCGCATCCACTGCAGCTCAGATCTCATCTCGTCGTTATTCACACCATGGCGGGAGGCACTAACAGTATGTACCGGTATGGCACGCTGTTCTTCTTCCAGTAAACCTTCGAATCTCATCGCCAGCTCGAGTGCTTCTTCAAAGTCCGTTGGGTCTTCTTTCTTGACCATGATTCGTATGCTTGGCTTTAATCCGCGAACAAATTCGTTGTTCATTCGTTATTTCGTTACCGATGGATCGCCACCGATACTTGCCGTGCTCACAAGTTCGCGAACTTGATTCGCAAATTCGCCCACGCCTTGGTCATGACTTTGACACACTGTGTAGAGTTTTTGGTTGGCCAAGGACTTAGCGGCCCTTGCAATGAACTTTTGCTTGAGCAATGCCACTATTGCGGGATAACTTTTGCGAGTGACTTCTTCTTGCTGGTCAAAGAATGCCCTCGCATTGCCGTGAAGGAGGTACTTAAGGACGTTGACTTTCCACTCGGCTTTTGGGGCAGGAGACTGGAGATCGAACAAGTCTTCTAGCTTGCTGATCCACTGATCAAACGGAATCTGTCCCGAGCCCGTGAAAGGAGCAAGTTTGCTAAGAAGACCTTCCACGCTCATTTTTGGTGTGCGGCAACGTTTAGTGGACGGTTTAACTAGGATTAAGCCTTATCCCTTAACTGCCGGGCGCCCTGGAAGCTGGCTGGACCCAACGGACGTAACCACTCGCTGCTACCAAATGTGACACCCTTGCGGGTTGTCTAACTCGCCTAGTTGCTTAGACTTACGATGGGAGGAACCTACGTCCCTAATTCTGTCGGATGCTACCGTAATACGGGGCACTGTAGACTCTTAAACCGCTTACTGGGCCCGCCTAAGCGATCTAAGGCCGTTGGCACGCCTACGGTACCTCTACAGTATCCTTAAGGGTCCTACTGTAGGTATAACTCGCAAGTATTGAATCAGTAT
The DNA here is from genome assembly GCA_020875895.1 of Aphelenchus avenae. NCBI lineage: Eukaryota > Metazoa > Nematoda > Chromadorea > Rhabditida > Aphelenchidae > Aphelenchus > Aphelenchus avenae. Next base: position 80,475 of record JNEY01000652.1, on the reverse strand, counting down.
TGATTCGGCACTCTGCCGTGAAATTTCGCTACAATGGCTTCAGAAGCCCGAATATGCCTCTCTGTGGGCTTAAAACTGCGAACCGAGCCTCTACGGGGCTTCTGTAGCGACTTCCTAGCGCGACCTAGTCGGCAATTTGCCCACAACAATGCTCCGATGGCTTCTACAAGCCTCCAAATGCCACTCCGGGGCTTCTGGGACGATAAATGAGCGCTACCGTAGCCTTACCGTATCCTACAGTAGACTACCGTAACCGTCTAGCCTAAACCTGTAGCCTCCCGAACACTTGCCGATTGCTACCGTAACCCTACCGTAACCTACCGTAACCTGTCTGGCCTAAAGCTACCGTAATCCCGTCCTACAGGACTTGTCCCTATTCCCTAGCACACCGCTACGGGAGAGATAGCAACACAAAGAGAACGGCACAGTGGACGACAGACAGTTTGGTTTTCCCCAGTGGCTGTAGCACCCACTGGACGCTGCAAAAGAGCAACTCGCGCAACCCGGCTACAGCAGGTTTAAGAACAGAACAAGTAAAACTGGCCAAAGCTAGGCACAACAAGTTTATTGGTCTTCCAGCCAATATTTGACAACTGGGTTTCTGAACCGATCTTCGAGATCACTAGAGCAACGGAGCTCACACCGTAGGATCTTGATTCTGCAGTCCAAATCGAGGGGTGTCGCTAGCTTGATTGCGTCGGCCGCGTAGGGTACGAACGGAGGCGAGACGACGAGAGGAGCGCGCGTTCTCTCGCCGAGGGGTACTGTAGCCGATGTCTGCTACCGTAACCGGCCTTTGCTACCGTATCCCGATTGCTCTAAAACGTGTATTAATAGGTGTATGTGGTTTCTTTATGGCACAGACTTACCGTAGACTACGGATATAGGGCTCGGGGCCTATATACCGTATGATACCGTATACCCGGTGGCGGTTTTAGGGCCGCCACGGGCCCAAAATAGGCACATGAAAGCTTCTTAATGTCTAGAAGGATGGCGTTGTGGCGGCTATGCAGCCGCCGCTTAGTTATTCAGCAACAAAAATTGGACGTGCTAGATTTCGACGGTGCTAGGCCCCTAGGACTGTCACAGTGGGAGGCGGACTGCATGTTCTTGGTAAGGTTGATCACGCAGTGCTCGGAGACTCCAGTGGCGGGCCAGTAGACGACGGTCTCACATGCGTAACCGCTTCTAGGCGATACATCGTAGTTAATGCATTTGGACACGATTGTTGGCGCTTTCCGCAACGAGCACTTACTCGTTGAACGATGGTGTGATCTCGTTCTTCAACCTTGTGGCGATTTCTTCGTACGGACGTTTTCCCTTGACTGGATCCGGGTAAGGTAATGTTCCTTCCTTCGACATTGCGTCCGCAACTTAATGAAATCGTCGTTAAGGTCTCACAATTCCCATAGTGTTTCCCCATCCCTTACGGCCCCATGATTAAGCAGTTTATTGTCGTAAGCTAGGCGTGTTCTGGTTTATGCCTCATGCCCTTATTTCAGCAGATATCTTAAAACTTTGTCCCACATGCGCCCTAAAGACTTTTGTGCCCTAGCACGTAAAACTACGCCGACGTACGTCGGCTGCCTAAGGGTCAGGGATGTACAGAAGTTGGTTTAAACTATTCGAAACAGAAATGCGAGACCGATAGTCACCAAAGCCTAGGAAGAATTCTTTCACCCGCAGAAAAAGTCCATCAAATTTTAGAGTCGGTTACAACTACCGGTTGAGTTGGGCATTCGGCCCTGTCTTTTTGCTCTTACCTGCGTCGGCATCGGAAGTGGAGAAGGAAGTCACGAGCATGAGCAGCGTTAGCGCCGAACCAAGCGTCATTCCGACTAGACACGGAGCCGTCCGACTGCTGAACGAGACGCCTCGAGAACTATTGCTAAGGGATCGGCGCGGCTAACCACGCATTCCCCGCTGTTGGACAACACCGAATTCGTTATCGCCATTCATTTTGAAGCGCAGACCTTGTTCGATAACCCGCTGACGCTGCTTTCGAAGCAAGCGATCAGCGATGTCATCGAAGCCTTTAGCCGAAAAAGAAGCAAAATTAAATATTACGTTAAAGCAAGCTAGTTGTAAACAAAAACTTTCGTCAATGTTTTTTTTCGAAACTTTCGGAAAACTAGCCTTCCTCCCGAAAAACTGAAATAGAACAAATAGAAACGGGTGCGACCGGGCATTCTTGATCCTCACATAACGAAGGAAAGTAATGCGGTTGCCAAGACGAATAACTGTACGTTGCAACATGTACCACAAAAGGAGTTCCACTGGCTTTCCATTTTTAGTTTGCTATTCGACTTCGCTTATGCTGCTCAAGCACAACGGCGCTGCGGAGGGCAGCATGCGGCTTCGTGTCAGACACGTGCCTGACGTCGGCTCCAGGGCTTATGCGTACCGCCAAGATGTATCGTGGCTCATGAAGCGGTAAGGATCCGTAAGCTAACCACAGTCGCCGTTCGCAATTAATAAGCCCTACCGTCAGGATGAGAGCCAGTCAGATGTCTTGAAGAAACTTGCGGAGGACCGGGAATGGATTAGTCAGGATCAACTTGAGCGGCTCCATGTTGTTTTTTTACTATTGATGCCTGAAGCTAGCCCTCGCGCAGGTTTGGTAGCGTGTCGAGTAGCGAGAATTCTAGGCTTTAGTGAGCGTTACGTCATCTGGGAGCTACGACGTTGTTCGTATCTGTGCAACCCTGTGCGGGGGCCCGGGGCTTGGGGGCCGGCCCCGGGCCCTGGCCCCCGGGGGGCCTGGGGGCTGGGCCGGGGGCCGCGGTCCTAGACAGTGGGGGCCCGGGGCCGGGCCGGGGGCCCAAGGTCGGGGGCCGGGGCCCGGCCCCCGGCCCCGGAGCCAGAATTTTACCTAAAACAAGCAAAAAAAATTACCTGAAATTCATGAAAATACCCATAAAAACAGAATAAAACCTCCAAATAAAGCACTTTAAAGTAGATACGAGGCCCCAAATAAGTTATTATTTACATGCGAACACACAACACCTTCATATTATGCTACAATTTTATGCATGGGCGACTTCTGGGCTAGAACTTTTGGAACTGGGGGCCGGCACCAGGCCCCCGGCCCCGGGCCCCAAGCCCCGGCCCCCGGGGCCGGGGCCGGGCCGGGGGCCGACCCCCAGGGCCCCGCGGGGGCCCGGGGCCGGTGGTCTCGGCCCCCGCACAGGGTTGTATCTGTGTCATCCGTTCTTCGGTTGTTTCGTACAGTCACACTGCATGGCCAAATTCTATCGGAAAAGGCAAATCAATTAGCGAAGCGACTGTTCTTATCAGTAAATTACATGAGTCTAAGCCGCAGTTAGGAAAGACAAAGACGCGACCGACGTTCCTAATCGGGTACGGAAAAGCGACCGACTGAAACAATTGCACTGCAACCATACGATTTTCGTTGGGAAGGACCGGTGTTCGCTTGCGGTCAGCGTCGGCAACAATGAGGTTGAACGCAGCATTTCTCCTAGCGGTAAGTTTCTTCAGAAGTATGGTTCATCAATCATCAATAAATACATGTGTCCCACACTTCATGTCCCCATGGAGCCAGTTTCCATTTGTTCCGCTTTTTTGGGACTAAACAATAATAGGTATTGTGTCGCCGAAAAGAGCACGGAAACCACACAAAATTTACAATACATACCTAGTTCTGTTCCGGTAGTGTTTCGCACAATAAAGAAACTGAACGTGAACAATAACAAATTTCCCGGAAACACTACGATTCCACTGCTTGATTTTCCGTATCATCGCATTTGCCAACGCATCATATATACCGGAAACTTCCTGAACCAAGGTGCTCTGCGGCCGCTCCTCGCTAGAGATTAAACAAGATACCGTATTTTCTCAAACTTTCACAACCCCTCTAATTCCCCCCCCCCACCTGGCGACCGATTTTTATATTATCTCCCCCCCCCCCCTCTGATTATCCCCCCTCATTCAACCATTTTTCTCACTTCAAGTGCCATTTTATAAGCTACATAGGTATGCCGAAGCCTAATTAATGCATATATGTGCATAAAATATACAAAAAGAACAGAATAGAAGACAAAAATGAGCAAATTTGGTCAATTTTTGGTGGATTTGTGGCCGATTTTGGCTAAAATTTGCAAAATTTTCGTGCCTCCGGCCCGAAAATTTCGAGTCTCCCCCCTTTAATTATTCCCCATAGCGATGGTATGATCGTATGGGCCCTCTAAATCTCTGAGTAAATTACTTCCTTAGCGAAGCTCTTATTTGAGCCCGTCATACCTTTCCCGAGGTAAATATGTCTCATCAGGTCGGCATCATTGAATTCTTAGGTGACGCTATGTTCGCTCTTCATCGAGTCCGATGCTCACTCGTTCCGACGACGGATGATCAACGGGCGTCCTCTAAGCGGCTTCCGCAAGAAACACTTGAACAAGGAGCAGGAGCGGGAACTTATCGCTGCCGCTGGTAAGGGTGACCAGTGGTTTACGCAGAAGCTCGATCACTTCGACTCTTCAAACACAGTCACGTGGCAGCAGGTATGCATAGTAACTAAGATTATTAAAGGAAAACTTGCAAAAAACGCATGGTGTCCAAAATCTAGTAATTTTCGTAGAAGTTTGAATAATACATAACTTCATAAATTAGAACGTTTACATTAAGCACGGCCATAATTTTAGCGCTACTTCGTCAATGACAAGTACTACAAACCAGGCGGTCCAATCTTCCTCATCTTCGGTCAAGAAGGTCCGTCGGGCGAGGGAGAGATCCTCTACGAGCCTCTTCCGGAAGTTACCTGGGCAAAGAAGCTGAACGCGATGATCTTCTCGCTCGAGCATCGCTTCTACGGAAAGAGCCGACCGTTCCCGTACGTCTCTAAAACCCTGCGATTCCTTTAAGACGCAATGTAAAGGTCGCCCGAGCATGCATTGGCCTTTTTTTAACAGTAATCACAGATCGCCTTAGTGGTCGCCTTCTTGGGTCCGAGGCGCGCCTAATACACGACTGTAGTTCTTTAAGCTTAAGTACCTTAAGTCGTTAGGCCTATACTTGTGTCTGGGCTTAACGCACTCCTTAGGATCTAGTTTAGGTTAGGCGAAACTTCAGCGGTTAGGCAATTTCAGTAGCTCGATGCCTTTAGACCAAGGATAAGCTTAGCACTTGCTTTTGCGTATGTAAACCGGCTTCGGTCTTGGGCTGGGGTTCTGACTTACTGCTTTAAGTTCAAGCTATAAAGAACGGCTGATCACATATTTGTAATGGCCTACTGCATTGCTGTGCATGGGCCTTAAGCCATGTTCGCGGTGCATAATTTTTTTTTTCCAAATCACGACGTCCCACTATGCGTCCCTCCTTTGCAGGCAGCAAACCACCGACAAGCTGAAGTACCTGACGAGTCGTCAGAACCTCGAGGATCTTGCCTACTTCATCAAGACGAAGAACAACGAGCTAAAGCTGACCAATCCGCAGTGGGTCGTCTTCGGCGGTTCCTACTCCGGCTCATGTGTTCTGTGGTTCCGCAAGCTCTATCCGGACCTCACTGTCGGTGGTGTTGGCAGCTCGGGACCAGTTCAGGCGGCGCTCGACTTCTATGGTAAGCCTACAATGCCGTAGGTCGAACGTTGAGGTTTAACCGTGGATATTTTTCACGTCCGACGCTTATATGAAATATGCGTCAGATGATAGGGTTCGGTGATGTCCCGTTCAGCACTAATTTGCCATGCTACTCCGTGCTGTTTACGGAATGGAAAACGGAAATACTCGGAAACGGGCTATTTCATTAAAATCGAACCGTTCCGTGCCGTTTTGTCTTCTGAGGTAAAACGGCACCAGAGGGTGCCCGGCGAAGCATTCGGCATATGATGGGCTTTGGTAGATGGGATGTGGTGGTCCTCCCCCAAGCATGAAACGGCTTCGTCCACCAACGTATAAAAATCAGGTATACTAATTGTTGAATACTGAAGCGACTTGGCGACTTAGAGAGAACTGAACCCCAGGATTGCTGCTGATGCCATGCTGGTATTGCCCAGCCCTAATCTAATGGCCCCATGCGATAAGCACGCATGCGAACAATTTCATGTAATCGCCTACACTGCGTACCCTACCTTGAGCCAAACGTTATCTGATCACGAAAATCCGACAATATCGCTTTTGCACTCTGAAAACAACATCACTTTCAGACTACTTCCGCGTCGTCGAAGACTCCCTGCGCACCTACGACCCGCAGTGCTCGGAGAACGTTCGCACCAGCTTCAACGCGCTTCAGCAGTACATGGACTACAAGGCGGGACGCGCATCGCTGACGTCGCTGTTCACGCTCGACCCTACCTTCGAATCGCTCAACTTGACCTACGAGGACTTGGAGAACTTCTACAGCACCGTCATGGGGAACTTTGCCGGCGCCGTTCAGTACAGCCGCGTCAATGCGGTAAGCGGCGAGGACCGGAAAGCGACCTTTGATATTCAGACCAATTGAGACGGAATTAGTGTTAGGGGAAAAACCTTCATCTTAGCGGTCCAAACGAAAATGGAGCAGTTCGTTTTTCAAACGCCCAGCTAACGTTGAGTCAGAGCCCCTGACTGCGTCACCACTAGAGATGGGCGTAAGATCGAGGGATGCTTCGGAAAGGAACTGAGGGCTTTCCGAAATAATTTCAAACGTATTTTTGGTAAAAAAGAATTAACCGCAGTGCCAACTCGCCAAGACGCTTTCGTGACCAATGCTCGTAGTTTTCAAGCGCAGCAAATGGAGGCTAAAATGTCGACAGCAAAACTGCCTAGTTTCCGATTGACATTTGAGGTTCTTACGTTCCTTCAGTCCTTGACCCCAATTTGAGGTCTTCCGAGAATCGGAATCAAGATCGACTGACTAATGATTTCAGGGATACTACGCGACGGAGGCGAGCATCCCAGACGTCTGCAAGATCATGCTGAAGCCGTCCGGCTTCAACCCACTGTACAAGCTGGTCGAGGTCAACACCTACCTCGCTCAAGTTGAGAATTACGGTGACTTCGAAGGGACCGACAACAGCTACACTGGGATGATCCAGTACCTTCAGAACCCGAACTATGACGCAGAAGGCGACTACTGTGAGTTTGAGAACGAACGGAAACCAAAGGCCGGCACCCGTGCCGTACTACGGTCCGTACCTTGACGAGTACGTACTGGTACGATACGAGGAGTAGCGACAGTACGCATTCCGGTGCGGCTTCGGTTTCCTGGTAACGAGTATGAAGTACCGCGCGTACCATAGCGCATTAGACCCGTACCGTACTGGTACGGTACGGAGGTACGATTCGGGGGAAGTGTCATAACGGTACGGCCCGGATGCCAATGTCTAACAGGAACCGCTATGGAACTCCGCCATGAGCGCTGAACTTCCAAATATTTAGCCGCAAGTCGGAGCTGGACCTGGCAAACGTGCAATGAGTTCGGCTACTTCCAGTCGACCGATCTCGGTGGTGGTATTTTCGGAAGCACTCTGCCGAATAAGTGAGTCACATTTTTGAGAAAATTTCTCCAAACTGCAGCCAGTGGTGCTGCTAGGAAATGCTCTTGGTGGGGAAACCGCTCGTTTCAGGGCACGCGTAACAACGAATACAAATAAACCGCACAGTTCCCGAGCTCTTTAACTAAGCGCCTGAAATTCTCGCTCTTTTGGCGAGTCTAAGCCTAAGCCTAACGAAGTGCAGCCGCTGCAATGCTGTCATGTTAGTGCCAGCCGGCTGCGCTACAATGATATGCCCGCGAACTCGCGCCGCTAAAAAGGAACGTTTTATTGTGTAACATGCTACCGAAATTCGAAACGCATTATGCTTCTGCGCTGGGCGATCGGCATAATTACAGTGCATGTATGAGCGACGTAATCGAGGCCAAAGTGAGCACGACACCCGTTGCATGAAGCCCATTGGCAGCGTTCCCTGGGCGGTAGATTATGTCGCACCTAACAACTGCTGGTTAAGCATACTTTGGATCTTCAAAGCAAAACCTTCGATATCGAAACCAAGGACAAATAAAACGTCGAAATTCGAAGCGACAATTGGCGAGGTGTACTGATCGTTGTCGCACACAGTCAACTTACCCTTTATCCAGTGTAAGGTCGCCTGGCTCTCCAAAAGCTCCGATCAGGAATTTTACAAAGGACGTCGCATATTTCACGGAGTCCGTGGAGTAAGCGTAGGCTATGTCGTTAACCGTTGTGTCGAACGTGCACGTCGTGGCGCTGAATAGTCAAATTGTCTTCTGCAGTGCACTCGTAGACTTACTCGCAACCCTTTAGTGTCGAGCAGTTGTGGCGGGCATGTGCGTTCCAATTCGTGCAAAACGCGTCCACGTTTACTTTGAGTGCTGAAATACTGTCGTCCGCACATGTTACATGTGAAACGGGTCTGCTATGATCCCAGGACGGGGGGTCAGTATCTTTGCACTAGATAAAATGGCCCGTCGCCAGAGCCGGAAATTTTCACGGTTTTGGTCAAAATTTGCTCAAATTTTGGCGGTATCGCCAGAGTCACACCGTTTGTTAGGCATAAGCGCCTTACAACATCGTATCAGAACAATGTTTTCACCTGAGGTTTTCGTTCTTGTAAGACTTATGCCCACTTAGTAAAAAAATTTTTGTCAAAACCGTCTAATACCGGTCAGAAACGAAAGAATGAAAAAACTTGGGATTCGGAAATTCGGTACATCTTCCGAAGTTCGGATTCGGATTCGCTTCGGTTTATTTTTTACCTTCGGATTCGGATTCGGTTCGAGTTTCAAAAACCCCCCATCCCTGGGACCGGCAACCGACGAGGCGCCGGTTTCAAAGGGTTGGAAAAGGTTTTCGAAGCGGACAACGGAAAATTTGAGGAACTTTGCTCAATACAGGTTTCGACGTAGACGTGGTTCCCCTGTTTTGGTCCCGGTGTTTTGGGTCTCGGTGTGTTATGGATCACACAAAGAGCCTCATCAGGCTTAGTAAGCTGCACGGCGCACGCTTAGGTTTAGAATAACCCGAAAGAATGAGGATATCTGCCCGCTTAGTAAACAGCGAAACCGGGATACGGTATTTCCCCGAATAATTCCCCCTTGAATGGTCCCCCTCGAATAATTCTTATTACCCCCCTTAAGCCTAAGCCACAGCCGTTGGTGAGCCGAAAGATTCGGCAAATTTTCAAGTTTTCTAGTCTTGTGTTCCTTCTGTATAAAGCTGTTTAGGTAAACTACAATGAATATTTGTACCGATATATTGAAATACCGTACAAACGACCTAAACTGGTCAAATCTTTGTAAATTTTTGGACGATTTTGGCAAAAATTTCCCAAAACATTCGGCGTAACCACGGCCTAGGCTTAGGCTTAGTTAAAAATTGTTAATACGGATAATAATTCCCTTCCGCCGAATAGTTCCCCCTAGAATAATTCCCCCCTGTCTAGGGGGTCCTACTAGCAATAGTTCCCCAGGGAAATTATTCGAGGAATACGGTAGCTGGCTCCGGATAGTTTGTTCATTGTTGTAGTGGCTTGATCCGGAGTGCAAACGACGGGGCCGAAAACACTAACAGCCGTAAGGGTACGGCAGCCCTGGTAGGAAGCGATACTAACCGGCGAGAGAAGAATCGTCCTTGGCGCAGTACTCCTTGAGAATGCCTGCAGATTGCTCAAGAACGTTGGTCAGGTTGCTCTTGGGGCAGCGTTCATAGCAAGGGAGACCAAAAGAACCAAGAGAACCAAACACAGAGCCACTAAAATCAGCGTTATTCGGACGATGTAGTTAAAAGATCCACCAGCTATGGAGAGGTCAGCGTGCAGTGGACGAACACGCAATTTCGGAATGACCCCCCCCCCCTATAACGTACAAGCATGATAGGTTGTCGATCTCCGCACGCTTGCAAATACTGATGAAGTCGTATTTGAGCCAAAGCGTCGACGCGGCGGTTGTGCCTCCACACTTTCGATAGCACTCGAAACTAAAGGTAATCGTTTGAGACACGACATGCCGTTTGAGACGGCATGTCGCGCGGTAGAGTTTGTCACTTTTGCGCAACGTATCGTATATTTTCCTGCCTTCGCACAATTCGACTTACCTATCATCCTCGCATGAAAAGCCCGCTATCGAGGCGAAGGAAACGAGAGCAAGCAGTAGCTGCATCGCACGTAGCGCTATGAGTGATGCTCTCCGGGCGTTGCCGTTTATATCTGCGCGTGCTTCTGCCGATGAGTCGGCGTCAAAATGTCGAACGCTCCGAGCAGCCGCGAACGATGACTGTGCTAAGGAAACGTATTTTTTCATGTTCGTTTACAAAAACCGACTGAGATTAAAAGAAAAGTTTTATTGCGTATTAAGCGAATGAAATTCGAAACGTATTATGCTAGTGAGTTCGGCGAGCGATTGACAAGATCATAGCGTGCGAATGAGCGATGCAATGGAGACCGACGTGATCACGACGCCCGTTGCGTGAAGCCCATTGGCAGCGTTCCGTGGGTGGTAGACGATCTCGCATCTGGAACGTTAATGACAGGCGTGTACCAAAATTACGTCCTAGGAAAAATTGTAAGTCAAAATAGGCGGCAAACATGCTGTGGAGGCGCCTGTGGTCGACATATCCATGCAGTGCCTAACAGTTTCCAAATTCTAAGTGAAATCTTTAAATCCAAAGTAAAAAGCGAAAATCGAAACCGAAAAGCCTTTCCAGAGGTTTCGATACCCCTTGTGGGCCAGGACATACGCGCGTGCCATCATTCGAGCTTGCCGTGCATGTAGGTATGTATCCTCCGCTGTACGCATGACTGCACGCACGCTGCCGTCGGATTCAGCTCAACTGTGCAGGCGAATTCCATGCTTCTGTACGCGCAAGCTTCGTATGCATAACTGCATACATGCACGTGAATTTTCCTGCACACCGTAGCATGCGGCACCGCTTTCGTAAGAGTGTAATATGCATGCTCACAGCATGGCATGATAGCATGATACACCCATTTTCGTAGTCGACCAGCACATTGGTAGTCTACAGCATGATACCCATTTTGGTACTTCCTCTTTGAAGTTATCCCGTGGTTGTCGTTTGATAAGTTTCATTTGCCGTATGCGTAGTCATCCGAGATCCGAGAAGCCCTCTCTCACTGCGGGTACAGTGCGCATTGGAAACTTTTGGCACAGTACACTAGCGCTTTAGGTTATAATTTAGCAATAAAAGTCAACTTACCCCTTATCCACTGGAAGGCCTTCTGGCTCGGGAAGAGCTCCTATCAGGAGTTTCACATACGATGTCGCGTATTTCACGGAGTCCTTGGAGTAAGCGTAGGCTATTTCGTTCACCGTTTTGTCGAGCGTACACGTCGTCATGCTAAGTAAGCGAAGCGTCTTCAGCAGATTAGCATGGACTTACTCGCAACCCTTCTGTCCCGAGCAGTTTTGGCTGACGACCTGCGCGTCCCAGTGAGTGCAAAATACGTCGACGTTCTCTCTGAGTGCTGAAATCCCGTGGTCCTCGCAAGTATCATAGGAAACCGGGCTGCGTTTAGGTGGGACTATGTTTCGGTTCCAGTTCCGGCGATATCCCGGTCGGTTTTGGCGGTTTTGGGTAGAGGTGCAGCTCCGTGCCTTGACCACGGCACGGCATAGGTTGGAAAACCGCGCCGTTTCCTTGCCGTGTGCTGAACGGTTTTCCTCCAATAAAAATTATACAATTTTGGCCGTTTTTTGGGTGATATCCCCCCGAATTTCCTTATTTTTGGCTTTTATGGTTTCAAAAACTGTGCACATTTTTGACGCCTGTTCGCTGGTCTTACCCAGTAGTGCGCGACTTTGCCTAAAAGTTTGGGAAAAAAGTAAAGATAAATTCAAACATTCTGACGTCGTTCAACGGCGGCGTGCAATGGTACGGAACGCCGCACGGCACAGGAGTGGATGTCTTTTGCATCTCTAGTTTTTTGGGGAATATTCCGTTAGCGGACAAAGTCACGCTTGAGAAACGCAGACCAATTTCGATTCCGGCTGAGGGTGGGTGAGCCGGTTCTAGGAGCACTGTTAATGTGCAGCGAAACTAACCGTCTACAAAATGGCCACCCTTCGCGCAGTACTCATTGAAGATGCGTGCAGCGTCGTTGAGAACGTCCGTCAGATTGTTCCCCCTGGTGCACTGTTGATAGCAATGGAGAGGAGAATCAGTCGTATTAAAGCTAAAATCCAAAAAGTCTAAAGGTATTGAGAAAAGACAGTTATGCCGTAGGAAACCCTGAAGAATGCGCCTGGTCATTGCAGGGAGGGGGGGGGGGGGGGTTGGGGTAGGGGCGGTTGTAGGCGAAACCTACGTGGCG
>JNEY01000652.1:47875-67988 GCA_020875895.1 Aphelenchus avenae | reverse complement strand
ACGCGCGCGCCGCACGCCGCGCGCTCTCGCGCGCTCTCCCCCCCCCCCGGAACCCAAAGACCCCCTCCGCCCTAGGGCCGCTGGGCCCGGGTGTAAGTGGGGCAAATTTCGGCCGAAAATTGACATTTTTTTGAATTTCTCAACCAGCTTTCGAAGATTCGGAATTTTTGTCTTCAAGTTTTCCGTTTTTAGCTACAGTAGAGCTGTTAAACCTACGAAAAACAATTTTTTATAGCAGAATGGGGAGGGGGATGTGCGCGCGACGTCCATAAAATTTTATGAGGGACCGCTAACATACTTGCACGGAGTCGGGATGTTGTCAGGCTTGCAAATACTGAGGAACGGCGAGTCGTCCCAGTGCTCCTTGCGTTTCCGCCATTGGTCCGTCTTTGCGCAGCCCTGGTAGCACTTGAAGCTAAATGCAATCCTTGTGATAGCGTGGTGCAGGAGGGCAAGCGTTCTTATGCTAATCATACTACATCTACGTTTTTTCTGCCTTCGCACAACTAGGGCTTACCTGTCCTCCTCGCACGAAAAGCCAGCAATCGAGGCGAAGAAAACGAGGGAAAGTAGAAGCTGCATCGCAAGGAACGCAATGAGTGTTGCTCGTTGGAGCTTGCTTGCTTATATTGCCGCGCGCTTGTGCTTATGAGTCGACATGAAATAGGGCAAAGCTTTCGAACAAGCGAGAACGATGACTGGGTCAGCAATACGTCGGTCGCTGTGGGCTTGGTTAGTCATAGCATAAGCGGTGGCTGCATGATTAACGCATTTTCGACAATTAGGGGCGAAACGGAAAGCAAAATATGTGGGTGATGGAAGGAACAATGCGTTTGCTGAAAGAGACAGTGTATAGCGGGAGAATGATGCCTGCGATTATATGTCAAAATTCTGCTACGAAACGCGGAATTGTTAAGCACCGTATAAAATGCTTGCAAAGGCATATCTATGTAGCAAGCCTGGCTGTTGTCACTTATCCTAAATCGGATCCGACCTAAGTGCACCCTTAGCGAATACGACGGCATTACATCCAATTCAATACCATAGTTGAAAGTATTACCAACAGACCTAAAAAGTTCGCGCGTTTCGTCACAGACTTAGCGAAAAATGGAGAGCGTGCGGCAAGGGGAGAGGACAACTGTCATCAGTATTTTTATCGGAATAAACAAAACTGGTTCAGCTTCTACATCGACATGTGCTCGGAGGTCTTCGGTCCCGAGTACAACCTCACCTACGTGAAGAACGCCGTCGACGCGACGAACAAGCACTACGGCGGACGCGACAACTACAACGGAACGAACGTTGTCATTCCGAACGGCTCTCTCGACCCGTGGCACGCGCTTGGACTCTACGAACCGCTCGATCCGACCGCTGTCGTGTACTTGATCAACGGTACCGCTCACTGCGCGGACATGGAGCCGCCGAGCCCTAACGACGTTCCCGGCTTGGCCGTCGTCCGCGACCTCATCTTCGAAAACATCCAGCGATGGGTGGGCAACGTCATCGTCGAAGGTAAGCGTGTTAGTACGGCGTATAATACAACGTACGCGCTTGGGTGGTCGGCCAAAAGTTTCAAGCTTTCATGTGCTCATCGCACGTTGAGAGCTTTAATCGCACTCCACCGATCGCACTCCTCGGATTCATAACTACCATAAGAACTTTAATAAAAATTGATGGACGGCAGTGGGCATAATTTCACCGGCATGCTAAGCTTTAGACATGCATAAGTGCAGTCATGCGTACCAGGCTAGAATACAGGCTGCCATAAGTACCGCATGCCATCGGATACCAAAGGATCAAGGCAGCATGCAGTAGTGGGCATTTATGCGTACCCGTCGGTACCGCATGTAGAATCATGCCATTTGCCCGTACAGAACGGCACAAATCCTACGACATGAGTGAAGTCATGCGAACAACGGAGGCCACATGCATGCATGGATGCTAGAATGCTGGCATACCGTTTTTCCTAGCCCTCTCCCAGGGCACTACCCGAGCACTGTAGAATGTTTGCAAAAGGGCAATTGGACTCAGGGAGCAGGGACTCAGGAATTCTTTCGTGGAAAATGTGCCATTTTCAGATTGTGACTTGAGATCTTTAGGAACGACTCAGTCGAGTGCTTCAGCGAAAGAAGCGCGTTCAGACGCGCTTGTAAATGAAGAGTCGGCGAAGAAGACCACCGCCGTGGCGAGCGAGGTCGTATTCGGACAAGACGTAGCCGAACAAATGCCCGTGAGTTTCATGACAACGATAGGAAATTGGAGTGATGAGTCCACGAAAGTATGGGCAGAGTATAAATTTAGGTCCAGCTCTTGGTCGTAAACGAAGAGCACAAACGCCGAGCGGCCCGTCTCAATCGTCGGTATGGTCGCTCACCAAACGGCTTCATTCTTCAAGGCGAGGCCGATAGCAACCCGAGCGGCTTGAAGCCCTCAGTTCCCGGGTGGATCCGCCAGAACCAGGACCACTTTGACCCGATGAATGCCAACACGTGGAAGCAGGTACCTTCATTGACTAATTTTGTCTTCCGCTAAATATACTTAATCAAGAAATCGGAATAACATCTGTAGCAAAAATTCGTTATATTTCTTGTATGCAGTTTTAAATTACCTCCGGATAACCTGCTTTCCTGTTTTTATATATGAATTTTAGCGCTTCTGGGTAAACGACGAGTTCAACGCGTCCTACACGCCGGGCGGCAACGGTGAAGTGATCTTCCTCATGCTCGGTGGAGAGAGTGCTGCCAACCCAGTCTTGCTCAATGCCGACTGGGCCCACATGCGGTACGCCCAGCAGTACGGAGCCGTCGTCTACTTGCTGGAGCACCGCTACTACGGCAAAAGCCGGCCAACAGCGTAGGTTTATGGAGAGTGGAATGTACGATAGGGGAACCCTGACTTCGAATGAGGTACTAGATAAATTCTCTGAACTTTTGACATGTTGCAAAATGATTTCTCGTCGAAATCGCGACATCATTCAATTATTTTTTCGGGAACCGGAGACGTTGTCGGCATCGGATTCGGCTATTTTCCGAAGGCGGGATCTGCTAATTTGGCCGATTGCTCCGTTTCCTAACGACTGCTTATCATGTTCGCTGCAGAAAATGCTAACGAAAATTTGGCAAGAATTTGGCAATTTTATTAAATTCAGCTCTGGCGGGCGACGATTTGGACCGCCCGCCCTCTAGTGAACCAGCACGAACTTTCTGAACGGCCAAGAATCCGAATCGGCATCGGATATTGGCCGTTTTCGGGAATATCATAATCGGTCTATCGGAATCCGGATAGGAAACGGAATCGGCTTGCACCTGAGAGGCGCCCCAGCCCTAAGTTACACTGATGTAGTGTATGTATGTGTTTATTTACCAGAGTGAACTGGTGACGCAATATAGGCAAAGAAAGTAGCAACAATGGAACTGAACACTCATCAGAGGTGAAACACAAGAAAAATAGAGCTAGGAAACTAGACACATGTGTCAAATCACAGTACTTCCACGGAGGAATGTGACTACACAGAAGACACAAGGGTACAACACGTCGGGATGGAGAGATGTGCTCTGAAGGAGCTGTGTGGTACATAGTCGAACGGGTCGAACAGACGTCGTGAGAATAGCGTGAAACTCGGTAGTAGAAGAAACGACGAAACACTGCGGAGAAGGCGTGTAGAGGGTCGGCAATGGCATGGTTGTAAACGATGAGTGAATGTCGTAGTTGACATCGTGATGGTGGCATCGCACGGTGTGGAGTTCGAGCATCGGGGTGAAGCGTCAGTGCACTGCATCGAGGTCCTGCGGATGTTCGACGGCCGTTGAGTTGAGCATCGGAGGGCTGATTCGAATGGTCGGATGTGGGTTGCGTGGACGAACTTCCAGGGCTGGCCGTTGCATGCTGCGCCAGGATTAATCCTGGAAAGCACTGAGTGAAAGCAAAAGAAACGCAACAACCAATTAACGAACATAAGAGACAAGATATAGGCTGAAATGCCGGGAGACTAGAGGCTTCCGGCCGTTAGAGCTTTTTAGGCTGGGTACCTGTGACCGCGCTATCTGGCGAGGACGAACGAGCATTCGCAACTTTTCGACCTTGGCTACCCAGAGCCAATGTGTTGGACCCGGTGGCACGCACAGGATCTAGCTGGGACGTGGACGTGTCTCGCGCCTTGCATCGTTGCTGATAGTCGTGGTGAAGCTGCTCTTTCGTGTTCGAACGGTCGAGGAACAGGTTGCTGTAGCTGGGGCTCTCTCGCAGGCTTGCTTTGGTTCTAAGTACGTCAGACACAAACATGCGGTTAGGATATTCTACCATGAGAAGTCGCGGTTTACCCTCCGCTGGCTTACCCATCCTGAATATGCTGGTCGGCTGGACAGCGACTCCGACCTCGTCCATGACGTCCATGACCAACGCTGTGTCCTCCACTACGCGGTCGGACGGTTTTTTTAGCCGGGCTTTCCGCAGCTCCGCGGATCACAAGTGTGCGTGACCGTTTCTCAGCTGCAATGCCGTCCGAAACCTCTTGCTGGATGTCCTTGTTCATGCGGTCGATGAGGACCTGCTGTTGGCGAACAATCTCGGAGAGAAGGCTGATGACGTTGCGGGAGTAAGCCTCCCATTTTGGGAGTTGGTCTGCTGGAACTGGCTCATTAACAAAGTTATCGGCATTGTTAAGTGCCTCGAGTACTAGTTCACGCGGTGGCAAGGCGTGCACTGTGTTGCCACGAGTGCTAGCGCCACTGTTACCTTCGTTGTCGCTCATGGCGTTAGTCGTGCTCTTTTTCGCTGGCGGACTGAAGATCGTCGCGCCTGTGTTCTTGTGGCGCTTGCCCATAGTTTGTGACTAACGAGAGAGGAGAGGCGATCCCTTTGCCGGTGCACTGCTGCCGTGGGAAAGTCTGAAAGAACACTCGCGACCAGGCGGCCGGGGTAACTTAACTCATACTCTAACTTAACTTACACTCTAACTCTGATAACTTAACTTATACTAACCTACAGTGATACGAGCATGATTTTTAGGACCTTGTCCACGGACAACCTGAAGTACCTCTCCAGCGAGCAGGCTCTGGCGGACGCGGCCGTCTTCATTCGAACGATCAACAAGTACAAGGGCTACGTAAATCCGAAGTGGGTCACGTTCGGCGGGTCCTATTCGGGTAAGACAGTAACATATGTATGCGAATGTGTAAAAATCATGAATTTAGGTGCCCTGTCGGCGTGGTTCCGTGAGCTCTACCCGGAGCTTACCGTGGGCGCCGTTGGCAGCTCGGGCCCGGTTCTTGCGAAGACCGACTTCTTCGGTAAGTCACTTGTTCAGTTCCAAGGAAGCGGAGGTCGTCCCTTGAACGGCAGGGGATGGAATTGATGTGTTGGTGTGTGCGGAGATGAGCATGTGCTCCTTAAATGTTACTAACGAGAATGCTCACAGGCTCTGCGTCAGAGTGGTGAACACAGGCAAGGGTCTGACTTAATGGTAGGCTTCTGGCACTGGAGCCATGTGTCATTCTCCCAGTTCGTACCGATAGTTCCCTGTCGTTTTTCGTTCCATTATGAGAAGACTGATGCCGTTTGTGTCAGATTTTATTTTCGCCATTGCACTAAAATGGCAAAAAAGGACGGGTACAAGTCGGAGGCCTGTGTGCTGCGTGCAGGATGGTACATGCGAACCAAACAGTGAGCCCTTACATGCTGTTATACTTCCTTTTTGCTCCAAACACTTTATAGTTTAAAAGATCTACCCCTGTACGCAACATAGAATGAGCTCAGACTTGCTAGAAAGCGTCCCAGGTTCCCTCAAGTCATGTTCCTTCGTTCAGAGTACCTCCAAGTGGTGCAAGCATCGCTCAACAACTTCAATCCCCAGTGCACGGCTAACATCAAAGAGGGCTTGGACAACGTGCACAATCTCCTGCAGACCATTGACGGAAGGACGCAACTCAACGCTCTTAGCGCGACTAACTTGTAAGCGACAAAGCGGCGGCATGACTACGTCGGACGTTTAGCGTGTGCCGGCCGTGGAAGGACTCTAAAGTCGACCCGCTGGACGTGCTGACTTTTGTCGGCAACCTCATCGGCATGTTCATGGGCGCGGTGCAGTACAGCGGCGACAACATGGTAAGCCTTAGCCATGTGGGGGAATCGGGATCGGCACCGACTAGGTCTGGACACCCCTCGGGTCAGGAACAGACAGTTCGTAATGGGCCGGCCCTTCTCTAGTCTAGGCCAAATTCAAGCCATTATTGGCAGTTTTTATGATCAAATTTTGCCTCATAATCCCCATTGCATGCTTATTAATTGTGAATATTTTCTCTGCAGAATACTAAGTAGCTTAAAAGCGAAGAATTCTGGAATCTGGAAAAATTACCAGAGAAGGGACCAAGGCATTTTCCCTAACTAGAAAAAAATTATTTTAAGGCCCGGGTCGGGCCCATGAAAAACCAGGCCCGAGTCGGCCGGCGGGTCCACCAAAGTCGGGCGCATCGCATGCGGTGTGCCCGTGTAACCATCGAAAAGCTTCGGTTCCTTCGGTCGCTTTGACCTAAGCCGATGACCGGAAGACCGAAGCCAAAAAAACACCGAAGATCGAAGCCGAAGTTTCCCCAGCCCTAGCACCGGCTGCCGGTCATTTTGGGAATCGGAATCGGTCAGAAAACCGACTCCTTTCTATACGTGCGCATCAGCCAGTTTCCTCTGCGCATAAACTCGATAGAGTGGGTCCCTCCCCGAAAAAAGGTTTCACGAACGGACCCCTACTTGGCATCATAGAAAATGAAATTCATGGAATACCTGAAGGTTTTGAACTCGCGTTTCACTTTACCACAAATTTTCGAATATTGCGCGCATGCGGCAGCTCTACGATGCATGCGGTACCGCTAGGACAAATGCGGTAGCACTGTGACTCGTGCAGATAACGTTAAATACATGCGGATAACGCGACGAGGCAAGCGGTAGCGCTGCTGTGCGACTGGAAGGATTCGTCGGGAACAAAGCACAAAGCCTATTTGCCTGTTGTACTGTGTGCTATTGACCAGGCCGGCATCCTTGCCCCTTGCATCCTAAAGCGGGTCAAATCCGACGGTCTTACGTAGAGATGGCTAAACTTACTTATATTATGAAGGGAAGAAGCGGGGTGGCTTTGCGCCTTTGAATAAAGGTCCTTTAAATGGAACACCAATCTGGCTTAGGGTTTTTCCCTGTGCCGATCCATAGTCTTCGGCATTACGCATTTAGAAGTGTTATTTAGGGCCAATACGCTAGCGGGTTCGGTATCCGGGACGTGTGCAACATCATGTTGGACACCTCGCAGACGCCGCTGCAGAACCTCGTGGCGGTTAACCGGTACCTGAACTATGGCGGCGATTTCTGCGTCGACAACAACTACAAGCAGGACATTGCATACATGAAGCTGCAGAGCTTCGACAGTCCGGCCGGTAAGGGGTAAATCGTAGCGGAAAACGCAGCTTAAGCGGCCGTTAAATTTCGCATTCTAAAACTGTTGCATCAAAAAGTTATCTTTTTGGGAAAATTTGTTTATGTCGTAAGCATTCCCACATTTCCCACAAACTATTTTGAGGAATTATCGGTTATTGGTTAAAGTAGTCTAAATTGAAGGCTGATAGCCCCTGGGAAAAATGATTGTGGATTGCAGGGTTGGGCCGCCGGCAGTCGCAGACCATCAAAGCGGTCTCGTTTCCGAGCACAAATCGATCAATTTTAATTATTTTCCAAATATTTGACAAGATTGTCGCTAAACTTTTGGCAGCCATAAACGAAACCAAAACTTGCCCAGCAATGGCAGAATGTGCGAGTGTATTTACATTCGTGTTCAGCCGGCATTCGCGCCTGGGTCTACCAGACGTGCACGGAGTTCGGCTACTTCCAGTCCACCGACATGGGGCAAAACGCCTTCGGCAGCGCTTATCCGGTCAAGTATGTTTGTATGTTTCCCTCGAATCCGATTCTGGCGAAAATAAGTTTTTTGGATCGCCAACGACATATCTAGGGCCCTTTGTAAGGGCAGGTGGTATGAGGGCCCACAACCTGCCGTGCCCTCCCATTTAGTATCTTCTTCCAAGTGAAATCTTGCGGCATGAAAAAGAACAAATGTCATTCAGGTACGGTTTTTTCACAGTCCTCATACTTAAGTTAACATTGGCCAAAAGCAGTCCGCCGCACTGTAGCGGCTGCAGGCTTCTCCAAGCGATTTTAAGCATTTTCGTCTAATTTTCATTGGAAATTTGAGCAAAGTGTGCCATCCAAAACGGCAAAAGATCGGCACAGAAGATACTTCGGGTTATTTCGTAGTCCACTTCTATAGCTGCGCCCCTGTTCTTAGCATCTTCGTTCGCACTTGCATGGACGTGTACGGGCCGACGTTCAACCGCACTTTCATCGACGCTGGCGTGCAGAGATCACTGAAGAAGTACGGTGGCGTCACAAACTACAAGGTCAGCTCTAGGGAAAATACCTAGAGATCATCGAACACCTCTCCGTACCGTTCTCTGTACCGTTGTGCCGTCCGTACCGACACCCTATTCCCTCACGTACCGTACTGAGCCAAAGAATGCCGTGTCGTAGCTCTAATGCGGTACGACACGAAACACCGCAGTTTACTGAGCAGTACTGCACTCCGTACCGTACTGCGGGAAATACGGAACGGTACTGAGTAAGGCACGGTACATCGCATCACCTCTCGAACAAACTTCGCATGACATCGTAACGTTCGCTTTTAAGGGAACGAACGTCGCCCTTCCGAACGGCTCTCACGACCCGTGGCACGCGCTCGGACTCTACGTGAACGCCTCTAACAACAACAACGGAACTGTGACGTCCATTCTCATTGATGGTATGCACATTTTGCAGAAACTCTTGAAGGGCTCTAACGTTTTAGGAACCGCCCACTGCGCGGACATGTACCCGGCTCGGCAGAAGGACGTCGCCGGGCTAACTCAGGCTCGCCAGACGATTAGCGGACTGATCGGGCAGTGGCTCGGCAACTGATCAAGAGAACTGTTCCGGATATACGTAATTATTTGGTTATGGTGAACTTATGTCGTGAATAAACTTTGCTAGATCATAAGTTTTGCACTGATCGCTACGAACCGAAAGATGGATTGTGTCAAATGTCCTAACTCTGCATCTGCTCTAACTAGGGTTTGCCTCTCGTTGCCAAATCCTTGCCAATCAATGACTAACAGGTTGTTTTGTTGTTAATTCTTTGCTCAGTCAACCTCTAAAACGCTTGCTCGGAAAGCCTGAGCACTGCGACGGAAAGCAAACCGAAACTATCATTGCACGTGCTTGTTGACTGTGGAGGGGGACCTGGAAGCAATTGTGATGAAAGCGTTGTTGATGACACAGATACGCCGCGTGTTTTCGAATGATTCAGACGGTCTGCTTACGTATACCCCGCCCATTGCTTTCGACTTTATTTGTTCCGGTTCTTTCTCATTTCTTCAGACGTTAAAAAGTCAAAGCATTGATTCAGAAAGCTAGGTACATTCACAGCTTCTTCTACCTGCCGTGTGACGGCTCGTATTTGTCCTTTATCGGTGTGCACTTTAATGAGACCCAATCTTACCCGATTTTAGTAACGATAATGAGTGGTTACTATCCGAATTACTTTCCTCCTTCGCCGTACGGCGCCTCTGGTTATGACGCGTCTGGGTACGCCCTACCGCCGTACGCGGCATGGTCGCCACCACAGGTAAGCACTGCGCGGAGCTCAGGTTACCTCGGGTACATTTTGAGACAAATTACTTTTCACCTTGTTTCTTGTGTTTTTTCCATTTCAAACATTCCCCTTGAAAGCTGAACAGTTGGAACTGAAAAATCGTATCACCTTTTGAAAGCAACTTCAGCTGGGGACATCCGCCCTCCTGGCTGCGGGCCTGCTAGCGACCATCCGTATTTAGAGTGTCTACATGCAGGACTACTGCTATCCTCACCACCACCACTACGGTCCGTGTTATGAGCGCTACTACGCACATCCGCACCACGGCTGGTTCGGACATCATGATCATCATTACGACCACCACCATCATGGCCACTGCTAGAGAAGTCACAGCTTCCTTTTCTTGCCCATTCTATATTTGGTTCACTTGAGGCCGTGAAAAGAGAAACTGCGAGCGTCTACTATTGTCTTTTACTTGACTCTTTACTTACTTTACTCTAGAGATCGACATTGACCATCCGTACCGTATGCCGTACCGTACTGGACCCACCCGTACCGTATGCCGTACCGTACTATACGGCACGTACTAGTGTATACGGGTACGGGTACGGGACGTATTATGGCTAAAAACACAGCCGTACCGTATGCCGTATTTTAATGGACCACCCGTACCGTATGCCGTACCCGTATTATACGGGTACGGGTACGGGTACGGCCCGTAATACGGTACGGCTGTCGATCTCTACTTTACTCTCCGCTCTAGCCGCCTAAAAATACCGTATTTCTTCTAATATAGCCCCACCTCTAATAGAGCACCCCTCTAATATAGCCCCACCCGAAGATTTCTAGATACGCATATGGGGTGTGCGGACTTCAAATCTAGAGCCATATTGGATAGACAACGATAAAATAAGAATTTCAGCATGGAGAACAAGCCTTACTAATGACAAATAAAATTAAAAATAATTTTTAAAATTTGTTTCTTTTCCGGAAAAAAATCCCTTCCGAAAAATATAGCCCCTGGGGCTATATTCGAAGAAATACGGTAGGTCCATTCTCATGCTGATACGAATTGCATTGCGACAACGTCTACCAGGTATTTCCGCGGACGAAAGAGGAAGGCGTTCTACAACGGAAAACGGGCGCTGAGAAGAGTATTCGATGGTAAACCGTTGACTGATCAGCACAGAACTTTAGTGACTCGAGAACAGCTAAACGGCTGAGATGAGGGGTCAAGAACTGGGCCGGACCCACGGCAATGATGTTTCATATTGCATTAATTGTCAGCATAAGAGATTAAAAAAGTAGGAATAGCAAAAAATTAGGGCCAAGCCGGGGATCGGGGATCGGTTCAGACCCCACGCAGCGGCCGTAGCTGGTAGATCGAACTGGTAGGCGAAAACCTTCAACTGGTAGACGAGATCAAAATTCCGCATATCGCCTCTCGAGCCGGGATTTACCACAAGATCCGACAAATGTGCGTCGATCGAGGCTCAAGTGCGAATTGTTCGCATTGATAGGCGAACTTGCTTTTTGGGGAAATTATGCGGTTCTCGCCATTCCTAGCCATAAAAAGCACATGATCATTGTTACACTACGGCCACATAGGATTGCGGCCGCAACGGCCGCAACCACCGCAATGCGGTACCGCAAAAATGGGTGGCCACATAGACCACCGCAATGCGGCCGCATTGCGGCCGCAATTCCGGCGCCGCTTTGCGGCCGCAATGCGGCGGTCTATGTGGCCACCCTTTGCGTCGCGTTGCGGCCGCAATTTCCGGCGCCGCAATTGCGGGCGCAAAGGGTGGCCACATAGAGCCGCCGCAATGCGCCCGCAATGCGGCCGCATTGCGGTGGAGTTTCAAAGAAAAAGTTGAAAACTCCACCGCAATGGCCGCAATGGCCGCCGCAAAGCAATGTGACCATAGGGGGGACCCTTGGGATGAAGGGATATCGACCATCGCCGATCGTCTTCAAATTTTGCCACGACGCTAATCTTGACAAACCATTTCCAAATATGTATGTCATTTTCAAAAATTCCGACTTTTTTCTCGGTGCGTTAATATGGAGCCATAATGTTCTACTGCACTGTACTTACGCCTCTAGTGTGTTTTCAGCCGTTTAGGGCGTCATCATTCATTATGCACACCTAATAATTCGGTTGAAATCACTGATTGCGGCCATTGCGGCCGCAATCCTATGTGGCCACGCTTTGCGGCGGTGCAAAGCGGAGCTGTAATTGCGGCCGCAAAGTGTGGCCACATAGGATTGCGGCGTTGCGGCAGTGCGGTGTTGCGGCGTTGCGGCCGCAATCCGATGAGGCCGTAGTGTTAGCACATTGTTAGTTATCATCGGAAGACTCGCGTTCTGTGCCACTTAAAACGTAAAAGGATCCCCTGCATGTGATTGCTAGCGTCCTGGCTGCAAGTTCTCAGTGCTTGTGGTGATCCGGCTTGACCTCGTTCCGCATGAGGTAATGCATGAGCTAAAGAACATCCGACGTACTGTGTCACTATATACCAGCGGTTAGTTGGTTGCCTCTTGACGCGCCAAGCTATGAGGTGCACAAATCGGAATTTTTAGGGCGCCAAAGAACTATTTTGCATTCTCGTTTTGCTTTTCTTGCAGAAAATCGGCGGTATCTCCCGTTTGCAATAAAGGCGCTTTGTGTTCTTAGATGCGCTCGCGTACCTGGTCATCATTATGAAAACGGGACCGCCCAGGCTGATGAGGTCAACCAAGTACGGGTGGTACGCTTGTGCCCACGATACGTAGCCAGCGTCGGCGGTTACCGCCGACAAAACCGTAAGCGTCAGCTAGACGGCCATGAGAAAGTGGCCGACAAACTGAAGCATCGCGTACACTAAAGGCAATCCTTATCCTTATACACTAAAGGGCTGGTTTCCGTCCACAAAAAAAGTTCTCGATATCGGCCCGTGTTTGGTATAATTCGATAGAGCTTCTAAAGTTATGAAAAACTGCAAAGTTTCAGCCGGATTGGTTGGCTAGAAAAAAAGTTATGACCGATCAAAGTTTCAACAGCTGACTCCTGCTTCCATGCGATAGCGAGCGCTATGGAAGCATGCGAGTAAACCAAAGTCTTGCTGGAACACCAAGTAGTACCTCATATGAAAGCCCTTGGTGAGCTCATTACGAACCATTCTTCATTTCGGCCCCAAACCCCTCTTCGACCCCTATAAAAAGGGTCAACCCCCAAAGTGGCGATTTTTCGAGGTCACGTTGGAACAAAAATGGAAAATCTAGCATGATTTCCGAAAATAAAATTGTGTCAAGGCGACTCTTCCGCGGGCGGAGAGAGATTCGATAACATGCGACAGCGATCCCGGTATTGGTACTGGTTGAAAGGCAAGCGTGTTGGAGTTAGATCCGAAAACGCGTTACTTGGATAATGTATGCTAAGAACAAGCAGTATCTGTTTGGTGCAGGTAATCCCCAATAGCGGCGCCGGCTGCGCGAAGCGCAGCCCAGCCGCTAGTTACACAAAAGCCTAGAGAACGGACAACCCGTCGGGCGGCTGCCTAGTCAGCGAAAATCGCTTCTCAGCTGTTTTCGCCTATGAGCGGTGTACTTTCGGTAGAGGGCGAGCAGTGCGTAATTCGAAGCACAGCGAAATGATGAATGTCCCTACGCAGTAGAGGGAAATCTAAAATTTGGCAATCTGGAAAGCACATTTTCTCTCGATGGGACTTGCCTAGAACTCACGGCCCGGGTTCCGGTAAAGGCTGGACAAGCCCTACGTCCTAGACTTTTCCGGCTCCACCGTAACCGTACTGTGCTGCCGCTATGGTACGGAGTGCGGTGCTACAGTGGGTCAGTACTGCGCCATGCTTCGCACCCTTTTGGTCGTACGGAAAATGTGCGAAGTTTTGATATCCGGAAACGATGACGAGGCTCTGTGAGTCGACTGAGACGGAGAACGGATAGGTCAGTTGAAGAGCTGCCGGCGATCGGGACAACAGGAAACCCGGTGCCAAGTGCAAAGGCAAAGCGTTTTCGCCTGCACGTCTAGGAACATCATGCCTGCTTACGAGCTGTATAGGTACAAGGTTTCAAATGAATTCGGTAAAAACTTAGGCTTCTTTGGCCTCCTTGCTAGACGTACTAAAGCGAACGTATTAGTGTTCAGAAACACCGTCGAGAAGATAACACCGTTTGCAGCGGTAGACTCGCCGAGCCATCGTCGCCAGACATGTCAGCCGACAGCCCAGAAGAAGGCTGACTGCATTTCTTCAAATAGGCCCCCTACTTTCGATTAGCCTCCCCCAACGAATAGAGCCCCTCTCCTATTTTTCCTGTAACCGTCTAGGGTGCGTCGGCGCACAAAGTAGTTCGACTAAATGCTGCTCCGATTAGACGGTAAAATAAGGAATCACAAGTGACCAGGATAGTCATAGCATTCATAGCAAAATTTCAAAAAAATCAAGTTTTCCTAACCGGAGCTACCAAAGACCGAGCAACACGAGGTCTATTCGAAGAAACTTGGTAGCTGTCCCATGAGTTTTGACGCTACTGTGCCGGTAAAATTGGCGTCAATGATGCTCCGATCATACGCCTGCTGCTGCTTGTCATATGCGGCACTTCCGGATGAGTTTATTGGTGAACCGCCTCTTCTGAAGATAAATTGAACAATGACAACGATTAACAAAGGCAGCTTGGCTATTAGGCGAAGAGGGACGGCAACAGTTTTTAGAAAATGGGAAAAAGCGGGGAGATTGATAAGTTGGGAATAATCAGCGGGAGATGGGCGAAGCTTATCAGGATTCCATGACCTCAGCGCAGATGAATCCGTTGACGACGGGCAGCGTCACGTGTTCGTCGGCGATCATCGTCCACTCGTCGCCGCCTTCGCCGCCGTCGTCCTTGCTCTTGAAGATGAACCTGCAACGGAGAATCAGTAGCCGGAACAACACAGCGGTGCCCCCTTGACACCCCCCCCCCTCACATGACGAGCCCTAAGATGGTACGGTACTAGTTTTCGAACCGTACTAGCGTTAAATATAGAAAAAAACTTCAGCCGTACCGTGCCCCGTACTGGGCAACTTCCCCGTACCGTTAGTCGAATTAACCGGACCCATCCGTACCGTAATCCGTATCGACAGTACGGCACCACCTTTACGGTTACCGAGCACATCATCGTTACCGAGCACACCGTTGATTCAAAAACTAGAATCAAGAAGGCTCATAAGATGACGTCTAACTGATCTAAGAATCCCTGAGAGAACGCTAGCTTGAGTCAAAGTACTTTGCGTCTACGCGGCCTTTCCCATTTCATACTTGCCAGGAAGGCGAGTCTTAAGTCTGGCCTAGTCCGAACATACAGCTATCTTAGACCTGTGGCGGAGCTCATGCCAAGGAAACAAAGGCGTCTCGGCCTAGCCAAAAGGCCGAGAGCCATTTAGGCGACAAGTCTAAATATCCGACGTCGACTGCGAGTCAACCTCGACTACGTCTAAATGGAAGGAGGAACATCCGCCCTTAGTCTTTGTCGGCATCGCTCGTGTTCTAGCTTAAACCGTCTGACTTCTGAAGCGAAACTTTCCTATCGGCTCAGTGCGGCTCTGAGCACTGCTTTAGTCCGGCCCGTAAATATGGACCGCACTGCCCATATCGCTCCGCGAAGGACCAGGCTTTCTGAATACTAAAACAGACGCTACCCGAAAGATCTTACCTTTTACCCGTAGCTCTCGGAATGCCGAAGAGGGCCAGGAAGCCTCCGTAGGTCATGCCTTCTCGCTGACCCTTGACGACGATGCACTTTCCGTCAGGGCGCTTGTACTTCACGCTGATCCAACTGGCGCGCTCCACAGCCTTCGAGGCGAAGTTGTTGCGGGCGTCCGCTGATGGCGTTGCAGACACTGCGCCGGAAGTAGCCGCCTGCTTTACGTGGGCATTTCCAGAGGTCATCGGCCGACTCACGAAACTCGAGCCAGAGAAAGCCGATGGCTTCATGGCGGTCTGGACGGTGAAGTCGGAAGAGAATGGTCTGGGACCCATAGGGCGGAGCTGTCCAAAGGCAGACGACGCAGAAATCGGCGCAAGCTTTTGTGCAGAATAGAGCACCAGTGGCGTACGGGCGACGATGTGTGGTCGAGGTGGACCTTGAGGCGCCATATGAGCTGTAGTCGCCGCTTGAAGTGGACGCACGGCGGGAGCCGCTAAACCTTAGGTAAATTAAGGGCGGTGCTGGGGCAGACAAGTACCGCGGGTCACATCGGACCGGCAAGCTTACGAGGTGGTCAAATAATTACGCCGATCACCAAGCTTAACTAGCTCAAAATGCCACCAAAACTCACCCTTATGATGCTGCTGCTGCGTGGCGTACTGGCTAAGGAAGACGGCCAGCTCGTCGGCGGCCGAGTCGATGCTGCTCTGAAGGGTGGACGGCTCTTCCTCCTCCGCTTCCATCTCCTCCTCGTGGACAGGCTGGTCGTTGGACTCATCGTCGTCCTGAAGCACGATGATGTCTTCTTGCTCCTCCCCGACGGCGTCCATCAACGACGGCGCGTCGGGCAACGAATAACTGTGGTCCATCGACGGTGTCGACTCGTCGCGGTCCTCACTGCCGTCCGGCGTGCTAAAATACGAAGAATATTCTCTGAAAGCAGCATGGGCCTTTCAGTATCGAATTGCATCCTGATTCCGACCTGAATAAAAAACGTTCCGGAAACGAGTTCCAAAAATGACCGCTATTCGGTGCCGACATCAGTTGTAAGTGAAGATCGGCAGCCGAACAGGTGGTACGGCCGGCCGTAATATCGGTACGAGTGAGATCAAGTATGTAGTATGCCACGGCTCCTGTTTGCTTCACACTTAACACTGGTACAGACCGTGCTAGTGCCGTACCGAGTTACGGACCGTATTGCCGTACCGTACCGTACTATAGGGTACGGAATACGGTACGGGGGTGTTGTACGATACTAAATACTGAATAGTAATAGTACGGTCAAATGCCCGTCACAACCCCGAATTTTCTCAGGTTTCCACGCCTTGCATACCTCTCCGTCCTCGGCTCGTCGTCGTGGTGAAAGTCGCGAATGTGCGCGTTCAGCTCCTGCTTCATGCGAAAGCGGTCCGGGCACCGCGGACAGCAGAAGGTCTTCTCCTCGGGGTGATGTCTCGCGAGGTGGTTGTAGAAGACGCGCGACTCGTTGAAGGTCCGGTCGCACCAGTTGCACTCGAGCTGCTTCGCCGCCTTCAGCGTGCACACGTGCGTGTCCAGTTGGCGCTCGACGAGGAACTCCTTTGAGCACTTGTCGCAGCCGAACGGCTTTTCCCCGTTGTGACACCTGAAATGGTGAAACTACAGATCGAGAAACTTCAAACAATGATAGCTTTTAAGCTTAATTCTCATGCACAGCTATCGGCCGTTTGGAGGCAAGTTTAGTTTATCCGAACTCCACTAAAATGGTGTCCTTTCTATCATCAGAATATTGACGATATTGCAGCCGATAATGAACTGAACAGTATGGTGTGGCATTCTAAAGTCTAAGCCTAAGCTACTGCTTGACTGCTAACCTGCTGTACCCCTTGGGCTTAGAGTTCAGTACCGGCAGAAACATGAACCACCAGCAAGCGTAAGGGGAACAGGAAGAACCAGGAATCGATGAGGGAACGGTATTGCCTCCGATTGGAAGATGCACTACGCCATAGTACACGATACCAGGCTTTCGTGCCAGGATCTCGTAACTCGATACGGATTAGGGGTGCCTCCGCTGGCAAAAAAATTTCGGTGAAATCCGCGCCCCTTCCGCGGATAAAACTTCATTGATATTTTTCCCCGAAAAAGTTATCGCCTTGAATAATGGCTCAGGCCTACTGAAAGTTTAGTTCATTTTGTTAATTCATTTCAGCCGCTCCTCCACGTACTTCTTCACGTGCTCCGAGAGCGTCTGGAGCATGCTGAAGGTCTTATCGCACGCGAAGCAGTCGAACTTGACGCCCTTGTGGATGTTCTCGTGGCGCTCGAGGTTGTAGCGGTGGTAGAAGACGCGCTGGCAGAACTGGCACGTGAACGAGATCCGCTTGGTGTGGATGTTCATGTGCGCGTTGAGCTTCCCGCCGTTGGAGAACGCCTTCGGACAGAGCTTGCATTTGTGCGTAAGGAGCTTGTTCGCCGCAATCAGGTGGCCGACCTTGTCCTCCTGAAGCAGACGCGAGTAAAATTTGACGGCAAGGCGCTATTGGACAAGGCGGTGTTCAATAAAACATGAACCTTTATGCGCCCACTCGACGCCACTGTGGTTCACAATCAATCACTCCCTCTAGAAATTACAGTTGCGCCATTTGTGGCGCCCCTCCACATCCCCCATTCTCTTTGCCGCGTTTTACCACCGCCGAGGGAACTTTTCCGGGGCCGTTGCCCGCAGTGACCTCTCGACGCATTAATCAATCGCATTTTAATCTCACCGTCGCATTTTCGCGCACATAGTCAACTTAGCTAGGACTGAACAGGAGCATTCTGGCTCTTACTTCGGTGTTCCGTCATTTGTCCACTACCCAGACACCCCCTGAAGTGTCACTAAACCGTAGAACAGCCATAACTAACTAGCATTTTCCCGCATTTTTTCGCAGTCACCCATTTGGAGAGCCCGTATTCAGGGCAAATATTCAGCGGACCAGTACGCCTCCGAAGTTCAGCAGACCGAAATACTCGCCGTTAACCGACGTCTCGTGATTTCATACTAGAGCAATTGGGATGCTGCGATGTCCCACACTAGGCACGGGGACCTATGACGCGCTCAATTGACCTAATGCCCTCTTGCCGTCTTTACCGCGCATTTTACTCGCTGGCCACATCTTTCACGCACAAACGCTTGCTAGAAAGCACCAGACGAAGACGCGGATCGAGACTAATGAGTCTGCCAACTCTATTAGAGTGCTAAACAGCAGGGAGCTGCAGTCGAATATGCGGATCAGGAACGTTAGGGAAATGCGCGCGGACGTAAATTTGGCAAAGAATCGTTCTATGACGCTCGCTTTAACCTTTCAGAGGACGGAACCTATACTGATTTGCAGTCGGTGCATGTAAACTTGAAAACGGATTGCCAGTGAAACTTGTACGAGCAGTGCCTCAGTCTGACTAGTCTTAAATGGGGTTCCTTTTCTCAGTTGTTATTCTGAATATGTTTTACGTACAACGTCAAAGCTTACCGGGATTTTAACGCCCGACAACCGTACCTTCATGGCTTTCACGTGGATGCGCCTCGGGTCGACGGTTGAACTCTGAAGCTTCTCAAATCAGCTTAGCATGTTTTTCATTGAACAACGTACCATCGGCTCGTCCGCCTCGAGTGCCTCCTGCTTGACGTCGTGGGCGGCTTCGAGGATCGAGTTCAGCAGATCGTCGTCCAGCACGGCTAGAGAAGGGTCAACGTCGGTGAAAATAGTGCTGGGAGTGCTCTCACCAGACTGCTCCTCCAGCGCTGGCGAGTCGTTCGAAGCGGCGGACGTGGAGCCGCTCGGCAGTGGGGACATCTTGGAGTGGCAGAAGGAGAATGGCAAAGTGAAAAGTGCTGAAATGAACCGGTTAGGGCATGCATTCGTTGAAGGCTAACAGCATAGAGCCACAAACACATTTATAGCGCCACGTGGACTCAATGTTTGCCAGCATGAGAGGTGAGTATCGCTCAAAGAGAATTGGCCCAGACAGACGGTTCAATGGGCAAAAAATTGATTCACATGTTTGGGTACTTCGTCCTTGAAAGGATTTAACTTCGCAAACTTTGCAAGGCCTTTCGAACTGCAAAAAGGCCCATTAAAGGGCAGCAAACTGAGAGGTAGCGAGAGATCGAGAGAGAGAGAGTCCGCGTACCAAAGTGGTGTGCCTCAATAAAGGTACCGCTGTTCCGGAAGCCTGTTGAGAAGTGCCGGAAGTGACATCACATCAATAAACCAATGGAAACATGCCTTCCTAGAAGGGAAAATGCCGATTCAAATGAAAAAAACTGGTTTCCCAGGTGCAAGCCGGAAAATGCACTTAAGTATTTACAGTTTTGTGCCTGATTCTGATCTATTCATTTCATCAAGATTCGAAGGGCAAAAGGTCGAAGTCACTAATAGGGTAGGCAGTGACAACAGAGTACTAAAAGCACTACGAACATTTCCAGACGAGCCGCACTCTCTCAAAGCCTTAAGACGACATGCTACGATCAACGAAACCACGTTCCATTCCATCCTTTCGCTAACTATGGCTAAGGGGATTCCGCTGCATTCGACATTTTTTTGCGTACGTACGTGTACGATGCCACTTTCCATTGCAAAACTGCTAACGTCCGCATACCTAACAGTTCAGCGCGTACCGCAGGCAACTTGCGCTTTTTAGGAAGGCGAATCAACCGGTCACCTAAGGTTCTCAACTGCTCACTATACCCTAAGAGAAGAGGGGAAGAACTTGGGAATTATTGGCAAGTGTGTCCTTTGGCGAATGCGTTT
>JNEY01000652.1:21697-35413 GCA_020875895.1 Aphelenchus avenae | reverse complement strand
AAGGATTTCGTCAAACCATTAGCATCTCAGATGGCCTCAGGATCCGATACATGGGTAGGCACCCAGGCCACTATGTCCACGCTAATAGAGTCGATACCGGGCAAGGGGAAAATCCTTCCCCAATTAGTTTCCAAGACTAATCCGCACCTCCGCGACGCTCTCTCGAGTGTAGTCCGGGCGCACCAACTGAGTTTGGTCTCTTTATCCATCGGGTGCCATGCGCTTGACAGTCCCTCCAGACGCGGATAGAAGGGATTAACACGCCGAGTACCACTTCCCCTTTAACTGTTGTCGCAACAAAAATTCATTGGACAACGCTTCCTCGCTCTGAAATGAGATTTCTTGTCGCTGCGATTGTACTTTTCTCAATTACAAGCCTCAGTTCTGGCCATCCCAAGGCAGATGCGGACGAGAATGGCCTTACGGACGTCAATACCTCCCATTCCACGGAGGACCCTGACGATGCGGACGTCGATTCTCCCGATCCCGAGGACAGCAATGACGAGAATGGCCCCACGAGCTTCGATTCCTCCCATCCCAAGGACTTCATGAACGAGGATGGCCGCTTCAA
Organism: Aphelenchus avenae; assembly: GCA_020875895.1. Classification (NCBI taxonomy): domain Eukaryota; kingdom Metazoa; phylum Nematoda; class Chromadorea; order Rhabditida; family Aphelenchidae; genus Aphelenchus; species Aphelenchus avenae. The sequence continues at coordinate 34,842 of JNEY01000652.1, read as the reverse complement.
CGTCAGCAAGTGGTGGGCCGTTTGTCGGTTTATAGAATGCAAGAAGCTTGACGGCGACGCGATGGCCAAATGAATCAACTCCAAGCAGCCGTTGGTGAGGGTACGTATGAACAAAAACGTCTTGCGTACTAGTCGGTTTGGGGGGGGGATCCGCATAATTGATTCGTAGAATTCAGAATCTCCCGTTGAGATCAGTAGCCCCCCCCCCTTCCGCACATTTGCATCAGGGCTGGGCCGACCCAGATGTAGGCATCGACCCGGATGTAGGCTTCGATGTTCTGAAACCGATACCCGTCCAGCTGTCCGTTCTCCCCCCCCCCCGCACGTCACTATCCCAAACACAATACTACGAGTCCCAGGAAAACCGTTAGCAAGGTTCATACGATTTCTTAACCCCAGTGACCCCCAAAGGGAACTTAAATTAAAGCATATTAGTGACCCCTCCTCAAGCCGGGTTTGGAGAGACATGAATTTTCTGTGGCGTTTTTCTATATATTTTCAAGGAAATTCTTCTAACTAGGTTTCGTCAAGATAACACCCCCTATTAGGCGTAGAAAAGTGACCTCATAACCAACCGACCATCACCCATAACGGACCAGTACCGACTTCATAACGTTTTTTTCCTCAACAGATGCGAAAGCCTCCGCGGATGTTCCTTTCCGGAGCTCTACCGCCGAACTACGCCGCGCCAACCAGCACTGTGATACCAATAACCAACAGCCAACCAGAACCAACCACCACTGCTATGCCGCCGGCAGCGGGTGGCCAGTCATCGAACACTACCTCTGAACCGAGCAACGTACCTCTCGACCCTCCCATCGGAGGTCAGACGAATACCACGGCCACTACCTCGTCCTTACCTGCCAGCTTCGACATTCGCGAGCGATGGCCCGACTGCAAGGACACCGCGAATACCGTTCTCGACCAGACGTGCAACAACTGCTGGGCCTACAGCAGCTCCGGCGTTATGTCCGACCGCACGTGCATCGCTAGCGCGGGACGTGTTCGTGCAAAGCTCTCGCCAGACGATCTGACTACGTGCTGTTCGAACTGCGAAGCCGTGTAAGCCACTATTCGCCTCTTACCTACGCTAAGGCGCACGCAGAGACGCTAGTGGGAGGGGGTTGTTGAAGAATTTTGCTCTACCTGCTTTGCTCATTGCTCTACTGGAAAATGCAACGAGCTTGTCCGTCCGTAGCAGGTCAAGGATGGCGTAATCAAATAAGAAAACGTGGACGTAGTAGCCGCTCACGAGCGTCTTACTCCAGTTTGATGAGGGGTTTGAGAAAGTTCTTGGAGCTGATGGACGAAACGGGCTAAACCAAACGGAGAATCGCCCGCAAGTGCCTTCAGGAGTGATCTTAACTAACAAGATCCTTCAGGACACTTACAGAGTTCATGACATAAAATGTTGTAGCCTGCTTAGAAGATGCTTACCACTACACACTTCCTACCGTCCCCTGTCCATGCTATCAAGCATACAACCGTGGAAATCAAACCTAGTCCCCCGGCCCAGTGACGGCGCCCGATGGTTGGTTTGGGGCTGGGAGCCAATACTTGGAGAAGAATGTATGCGAAATTAGAGTACCTGTATGGTGCCATTTTAGTGCCAATAATTGCGATACCGGCGGCTATCCCAGCAAAGCGTTCGAGTACTGGATCAGCACTGGCGTTGTCGGATCCAAGTGTAAGCCGCCTCAGTCATACGCGAACGCCTCAAACACTCAGTGCGTGCAGGCCTGTGATAATGGCAGGGACTATGACAGTGTGCTTCACTATGGTGAGTCCTTAGAACTTACTGCTCCGAATGCGTTCTAAACGTCATCTCATCCTAGGTCTTTCCTACTGGACGATGAACAATATGACGAGCATGCAGAAGGAAATCTACGCCAACGGCTCCATTGAAGTCTTGTTCGAGCTGCACACAGACCTTTACGGCTACGCAGGAGGCATTTACATCGTAGGCAAACTTCCTCTTATAAGTATCGGGAAATATCTTTCAGGGGCAGAATTACGTGTAAATAAAAATTTAAATAGTCTAGCATTTTTCGTTTTCTTCTTTTTTTGCGAAACGAAGTATTTTCTCATATTCTCAAAGTAAAATATTTCGTAATGGCTTTCATTTGGAGAGCCTATACGACTACAGTTTCAAGAGTCTGCGATGCTGAGTTCCTTGAGGAAACAGGATGTTTAATTAGACATTGGTCAGGTGTAGTCGTTTAGCCAACGACAAACGCTACAGCGGGCTATCATTCCGTGCGAATCATCGGATGGGGCGAGATGATTGTCGAAAACGTGACGCTTCCCTACTGGACTGCCGTGAATTCGTGGGGCTATGACTGGGGCGAGAATGGGACGTTTCGCGTGATTCGAGGCTGCAATGCGATGAACATCGAGACGTGGCCCACCGCCGGTGAACCAAAGATCGATGCCGCGCTGCTGAGCCGATATGCATAGGAACGGAACATTTTTGAGGATAATAAAGACTGCCTTGATTCATACGCGTACACTATGTTGTCGAAGTCAAAGTGCTGAGCTAGCGTCGTCACTGATTCAGATATCATTGGGCAGACCTTTAGGATTAAAATAGAGCATCCACGAAGCGCTTTGCAAAAAAAGAACTGCTATTCTGCACCTCTTACCAACATTAACGCTCCAGCTGACGTGATATCTGTGAGCCCTACGTCAGAGACCTGAGGCGCCCCCCGAAGACAAAGTGCATTCGAACCGGCCAGCAATTTGATTCTTGAAATCATGTTAAGTGGTACTTCCGACTCCAATGCCCTATTTGGATGCTTGGAAGGCAGCACTTACCGCCGAACTACGACATCACTCAAGAACGGTTCGACAGAACTTGTGTTCTTGGAGTCACGTTGAAGAAACAGCCTTGGACGCGGCTATGCCTAAGCGCGTAATTTTACCAGCATCCGCCGCCGTCCCCAACCACCATCTTTGCCTTGCCAAATGTCTTAGAGTAGTCAAAAATAGGTATGAAGCTGACGGACTTACGCTTCCTTTTGCTGTCCGTTCTTATCATTGTTGGCATGTCCGTATGTGTCGTTGTGGTCCGCATGCTACGAAGGAAAGACGTTCTCTGCAAGTCGGGCTTCTTCCACTTGTTTCTCACGGTGTCTGTCGTCGACTACGTATTCATTATTTGGGTGAGTCGTTTTGCTGACCGCGTGTTGTGCGCCTTGTCCTAGACATGGTCGTCTATGCCCTGGGTGGTACCAGTTCAGTATGGTTTTGGGGGGAGGTGCCATTTAGGTTTAAACGATACGGCATTTTTTAGCCGGTGACGTCAAGACCTCGGCACACTAAGCCTACAATCACGCTGAAACTCTCTGTATTCACGGTTCAAGCCCACTCATAGCTTAAAATTTCAACCAGATTTTGCCAAAGTAGTCTTGAAAAGCCTTTGGCGGCGCCTTCAGCGGGTATACATGGTCTTCGCCACTCTACTTTCTTTAGGTAAACGCATTCCATCACCTTTTTGCTCACTCCCTACCGAGCTTCGTGCCTTGCTGGATGGACAACACTGCGGGCGACTACCTCGTCGTCGTCCAAGTCCTCACTCACGCGGCCATCGCCGTCAACCGCTATGTTTCCTTTCAAAACACGGGCTTGTCGCGCTCCCTCTTCGCCGGAAAAGGCGCACTGCGAATTATCATTCTGATTCTGCTAACGTCATTAGGCGTAAACGCTTACTACGCCTGGCGGCCTTGTCATTACACGCCGGAAGGGCACGTGTACGACGACCCCAACACGAGAACGGTACGAGCAGAATGCGTTTTTGAGCGTCAAAAATTCAGCAAAAAAATGGAACAAAATACCTACCGTCAAAAATAGGCAAAAACGAGTTAGGAAGTATCGGAAGGAGCCTGAAATGTAGACGCCGGGCCGCGACTTGCCTTTTTCGGAACCTCGTGAATCACCAAGGCACGGCTCATGGTACGGCGCCTTAAAAAGCCCTGTGTCATGCTGTGACTTGCCGTTCTTAACGTATACGGCACGAGATTTTTGGCTCATCATGGCGCGTCCAGGCACGACACTGAGGGGTCAGCACGGTACGATCCACGGTACGGGGATGTCCGCGCCATCTCGTGTGAAGCTCTGAGAAGCAGACTGTGAAAAGCCAACGACGAAGAATTTTATCAGAACGTCGACTTTTTACGAAAAAAGCTCGATGTATGGACGCGCCGTATATCAGTATAATACATTCAGTTTATTTCTCGGACAGCAAAAATGTTCTCGAAAAAAACCCCGAACAATCAGCGTCATCACTGTGCTCGACGGACGTTCCCCGAAACAGACTCGGCCGTTAATATAGACTCCAAAAATTGCAGATAGAAATATTCGCTATCACACTGGCATTCTCACTATGCTCGTTGGTCAGCTTCTGCTTCAGCGTGGCCACAGCGTACCGAATCTGGCGGCTTCGCACTGTGGACAAGCGGAACGAAAATGCCGACGTTCGACTCTTCCGTACGGCTCAGACCTCCCACGCAGACCTTAGGCTTGTATACCTTTCAGTGTACTCCGTCACAATGCTCGCCTTCCAAGTGGTGTACGTCGCAGGCCTCAGCGTCCTACTACCGTGGAACGAGGGAACCGAGTTCGCGAAGTTCTTCACCGAACACATATACTGGTTCTTCGTATTTGTCGACCTCTACACTACCGTCGGCCCGCTGTTTCTGCTAGCGCTCAGGTACGCATGAGAGCTGCAATGGCCTATCGATGGGCTCCGAAATAAAATAGCAGTCGCTATGAGGATATTCATACATAAACCCATGTATTGACAAAAATATATTGCAGCTGTCCCAACGTCGAGCGGGGGGGGGGAGGCATGGAGCATAGAGCCTAGACAATTTAAGACGGGGAGATGTAGACGAGAGAGCACCCGGCTTCCCTTGCGGAGTCATTTGGGTCTTGGCCCTGAGGCGGGCTGCAGCCTCCAGGTGGCAAAAACACGAGCGTGAGCCACTAATGGAGCTGTCTAGCGTATCCATTTCTGTCTGCGTTCAAAAAAGTGCAAACTGGCATCCTATTGGAAACGTTACTTTGAGTGAGGCAGCCTGCACAAGCAGTTTTCGCTGTGCCGAGTGCGAAAATAAAGAGTGCCGACGAAGTACAGACGCTCTGACGTTCCAGGGCCGTATTTTAGGATTCCAGAATAGGGCGGGGGGACAGGGGGTTGTCTCCTAAAATGGTTCCAAAAGGGGTCCAAATGGCCTCAGTTCAACTGAAACATCGTTGAAATGGCATATTTAGGCAATAGTCACAATAAACTTAAATAAACGATAAAGCCTTCAGAGTTGTGGCGTCCGACCCTTGGGACGCGAGGGGCATCATCCTAAAACCCGTTTTCATATTCGAAGGCGGGATGGGGTCGGAAAATTGTGCAGCCCTTTCATGGGTGCATGTTCTTCACATAGCCGATACTCTGCTTTAGCCGTCCGGTGAGGAAAATATATGCAGAATTCTACGCGCTCCAACGCATCAGCTGTCGTCGGCAGCAAAGGGTTGACGTGGTTAGCGTCTTGACTACCGCGTGAATCACTGTCTTCCCAGCGATACCTGCCTCATTCCGAGGGTATATTCGACCCAAGTACGAACGGCGTCTAGCGCTGCTGGACTAGCTTGATCGACGAAATGGCTTGCGCTCGACGAAGTATGATCGTACTCCGGGGGGGGGGGGGTTTGGTCCAATCCGCATGCGACGGTTTGGAGCAAATTCGGTAGAGTATGTAAACGAGCGTTTATTTTTACAGGAATACATCTTATTACTTAGCATAATGAGGGTGAATTAGTAGCCGAGCCGTCGATGAGAGTGAGCCGCCGTTTATCCAAAACACATGGCGCACCACTTTGGACAGTTGCCGGAGCCGCAACCGAAACCGCCATGCTCCCGTCCGAAGCAGCTTTTCGGGAGACACGCACGCTTGTCTCTTTTCACTTCAGCGACCAAGTCGCTTCCAAACGCGGCTGCGCTGTGTCCACCTGAAAGCAGAATTAAAATCATAACGAATAGGTTTGGCGACTACATTAGAAAACACCAAAGGAAACGTAAGAATTGGACCGCTGCACGCACATTGATGGTACACTGTGCATGCAGGGCTAACCCTTCCCCTACAGCTCCGGAGTCCAGTATCCGGTTCCAAACTTTAAAACCTATTCCCGATCACAAAATGCCCGGTGGACGAATCTGTTTCCATAATGTAACGACAAGGTTTACGATAGGTTCGAGTCATTGATTGGGTCCAAGCAAAAGATCTTCTGGAAGGTATTTGCGTTTAAGCAAAGCGATGACAAAGTGCAGCTTACGCCAGATTCGGAAGAGAACGGTTATCGATGCGAATGCCGACCCCGCCCAGCTCCAGCAAAGACAAAAGGCTAGAGCCACGTATTTCTTTGTGCCCTCTCATAATTCACCTGAAACGCTCACAGCGTTGATGTCGATCACGAGCAATCCGACGACGAAAACAACGATGAACACGGTAGGCATAGTGAAGACCGCAATGAAGTGGAACCCGCCTAGTCGTCTCGGATGCGACTCGGATACCAATAAATACTCACCGCTGGACGACATAGACGGAGGCGGACCTCACTTTATTGAGCCACTCCGTTTGATGGACACTGAATAATGATTTTGTTTACCTTCTCAAAACTTTGACGAGAATTCTTCCTTTACAACGCATGCACTTTTGCTAATGCACTTTGTACTGTTGAAAACGAGCACTTTTATTGGTTCTCCAGCCGGCGACCACCGCGTTTCGGTTGTAACAAATGTCGAATCCACGCAACGCGATAAACAAAGACATAACACACGCACACACGTTTGGGAAACAAGGAAGTAGAGTCCTGAACCGGTTCACCGGGTAAGGCCGTACCTCGGATGAGCCGTTGCGAAGGACGCTTAAGTTCCTACTGCTAACTGTAGCGGCTGTTGTCGAAACATGCTGGTTGCCTCAAAGAACTGCTGTCGAACATTTTGTCGAAAGCCTCTTCGACTTAGTCACGGACTGAGACCCTACCTTACTTTACCTTTCTTGAGAAAAAAGAAACGGAAAAGGACGCGTGCGGAAACCACTTGGACGGCAGAGCCCGAGATAGTCAGGCGGCGAAGCCTATTACTCTGAGGAGGTTGCCCGACCGCGAACTTGGTACTTTCCAGACAGAGCACTGGAATCTCAGCTAGAGTCTCTACTGTCCAATGCGTGACAAAGCAGATGCATGAGCTCACTTGCTGTTTGCCTTACGCCTATACAGGATGCATCAGTCAACACGCAGCGAGGCGGTTGTTGACCGCGATACATTTGGAAACGAATTCAGCAGGAGCTAGAGTCGGGAGGTCATTTCATTGTAGTCTTCCGAACGAACAAAACATTTCTAGCAGAAGCTAGAGGCTCGAGGTCATCGTGATTGGTACCTGCGAAGCAGGCGGCATCGTGCAATCACGATCGCACCAATCGCGATATAAAATGAGCGTGTCAGAGGCACGTAACAACGCACCACACTTTTTCCGAGCTTCACTGCGACAAATCAGCCTTAATCGGTAAGTTGTCCAACATAGACCATGTTCTGCCAGCTTGCCACGTCCTGGAGGGCAGTGTATTCGAGGCATTTACGAATACAAAGTGTTGAAAGCCTACCCACTAGCGAAGAAATGAAGGGCAGTGTTAACTAGGTTGCCAACTGACCGGCCAGTTAGTAGTAGCATTACCTACCTGCAACCTTTTGGCAACAGTTCGTTAAATGCAAGTCGGGCACGACGGTTATGGCAGCCCCCCCCCACCAAAAAATGCAAGGCTTGCCTTCCCGCTCAATTGTATGCGAAACAGGGGGCACACTAGGCAAATGGCAGTATTCACCTTCATACAAGTCGTACATTCAGAGACCCAAAAGCCATGCAGTTCTTCGCTCTCGTTTGTGTGCTCGCCGTACTTTTCTCCATGGGCGAGGCACGCATGTGCGGCAAGTGCGACATCGGCAACAACGCCTGCTGCGAATTCACGGACAACCTGGGCCGCCTGAAGGACCAGCCCGGCTACCCGAACTGCTTCTACAAGGACTGCTTCACGCTGGGCTGGCCCGGCACATCGCGGGGCAAAAACTGCGGAAAGCCGTGCGAATGCTGGCTCAACGGCGAGAAGAACCCCTGCCCGCTGGACCCGTCTGCTCCGGTATACCCTGAAAATCTGCCCTGAAGACTGTGCGAGCGCTGTGTCCGCTTTAACGTGTTGAATAAAAACCACTGTGATCATTGTGCGCAAAAGCAGCGCCCATCACCGGGTAGTGACGAAGAAACAAGGTTAAGTAAATCGCGTCAGACCAATGTTGACCATGAACAACATGTTGCCTTTGTGTGCTCGCAAAAGGTGCGCTTTCGCCTGTGACGCCGGTGTGACACACCTCCGAGAATCTCCCCTTGTGACCGACACGCATTTTCTGGCGCTTCCTTCACTTATTCAAAACGCAATGCACAGACAAGATAACATAACGGCGACCGTCCTAGATGAAGAGAACCTCTAAGTCGACCTTGAAGAAGCCGGCATCTTCTTCCGTCTCTTACCGGGCGTAAACTACAATTAAGAAGAAGCGATTATGGAAAGCTAAAATATATTGCGACCAAGCGATTTTGTTAAAAGCAAGATTACAATGAAGCCTGCTGGCCTGATGGCTGCCGAAAGAAAAACTTTTATGATGCAGCTTCGATGCGGATGAACCTGAATACGCGTATAAATTTCCATGTGAACACACAACCAAATATTTGTGTATGTCCCCTACAGGAATGTCTTTGATAAGCGCATTCATGACGAGTCGCTCCAGTGCAGTAGTTCATTCGAATGCCGGACTCTCTGTGCCCAAAGCACTCGCTAGCGCAGGCGGTACTAGTGATGCCGAGTGCTCAGCAGTCTTGGTGAGTTCCAGTCGCTCATAGAGTGAGCCCTTCTGAGGCACATCGGCGCGTACGCCAGACGGAGAAGCGACTAAATCACAGTTAGTTAAGGTCATCTTTAATGAGCCCCATACCTCTTTCCGACAGCTGCCCCGCCTTTAGCGGACCGATGCGGTTCTGAGAGTTTTCGAATGTTTTCGGCGGCAGCCTGTGCCGGGGCACCATTTCCGCTCCTGGATCGGTGGCCCCACAGGATAGTGCATCGGCACCAAATGCACCGCGGTGTACGATGCATCCTGCGTCACTGAGCTTATGCGTGTCCCTCATTGGTGGCTTGTCGTCGTCGTCATCGTCTTCCTCGCTATCGTCGCGTCCTGCGAAGGCATAGTTGCTACGTCGGCAACTGGGCACCTCCGGGAGCTCCTTGGTCTTCGTGCAAATCCACAGGAGCAGTTGGGCGACGATAAGGACGAGTTCACCGATGGACACCGCCGTGAACCCGATCCGCAGGCCAGTGTTCCCCGCCATGCTCTTTATAACGTCCGATGCCTGAAATCATTTTTAGCATTGGACATTTGCTCTTCAGTGCATACCGTAACGCGCGGACTCTCTTTCATCAGCTGATATCCGAGCTGGCCGAAGCTGACCTCGATGGTGGCACTGTTCTCCCTTAAAGTATGGAGGTACTGAGAGGTTTGCACGAGCGCTGGAAGCAATCTTTGGAACTTCGCGGAATCGGCCCCAGAAACGAATTTTCCGAAGTTTGTGCTGGACAAAATGTCACGCCGCTCGACGCCTACCGACGTGATTTTCGACACTTTGACAAAGATTTACAAAAATTTTGCCGGTACCGCCTGAGGAACCCCCTATGTTTTCGAAACCAACACAGCAGTTTGTCCAGATTTTCGTCGAATAAGCCCAGTCCCCGGATCAGAAACAGTGCATGCAAAACTTCGGATTCGGTATAGCTCCGGGTACGGGGTCGCTTCGGTTGTACTTTTCGCCTTCGGAATAAGTATGGAATTCGCGGCTCTGGCTTGCGCTCATCGATACAACATACCGGTAGAACTCTGCGCAGTTAGAGAAGTTTAGGCTTCTAGCCTTCGAGGCCGCCATAGAAGGCCGGAGCCGCCATAGAAGAAGCCCCCGGCCGGCCAGTTGGCTTCGGACATCCGTGCGGTGTAAGCGGCCGCTTCTGCACGGGTCATAGCAGCTGCAGCCCTTGACGCTGTAGTAGTCACCGTATTCCGCTATGTAGTCCTCGTAGCAAGACTCTGGAAGGAGGTAAGTCAAGACAATCTTATTTCTCCTAGTAGACCCTCCTGAGGATAATTTTCCGATGCTTGTGACCCGCGAGTCTAACTGAAGGAGAGGGCATCTATTAGGAGGAGGGCTTTTTTCGGGTGTCCACCGCAGGAAGTACCAAAAATAACTTTTGGCTTTGCCGCTGACAAATTAGAAGAATATCGTCAAAATCCGTTGTGGATGGTTTCTTGTGTGTGACGACACTTCCACACGCTGAACCGCGACCCTTGCACAAAGAAGTCAACGGCGCTCGCGAAACTCTTACGTTTTTGACTGATCTTAATAACTCAATTTTAACTCCCTCGATGCCACACAATGCTTATTTCCTTGCTTATTTTGTCGCCACATTTTCAAACATGCCCATCGATCGGACCTCCACATACCTACAGGCTAGCTGGGTATCTAGGATGGGAGTGGGTATTAGTTGGAAGGATTAGAGCGGTGATGGGGCTTGTCATGTTTACTTTTTAGTTTAAGGTTGGGGTATCAAATCACGACTAGTCCGAATGCTAACTCTGTTCCGAATCCAATGGCGTGCAGTACTCGATACCGTCCTCTTCCGGGTACGGGAAGCGAGGATCTGCGCATCCACATGCCGCTATGACGTTATGTTGGAAGCACGACCGAAGGCAACCCTAAAAAGTTCAAGTTTCATTCGATTTCGGGCTCAACGCTCACCTCAGTAGGGTACGACCCGTTGTAGTAAAACGGCTGATTGTCAGCCGCCATGCTCCCAAGGGTGCTGCACTGACCGTACGACGCGAGTACTTGTTCTGAACATAGTGTTCATGCAAAACATTGTACGAATTGATCAGGGGTGTCTTCATTCCGATACCGACTTCAGAACCGGGGATCCGAGGATTTTCGGTTCATGATTGAATTCAGAACAGAACGCTAACGGTGAATACGTGGAGGGCTCGAAAACGTGTGCGCAGAATCGACTTACCATGGTGACGATAAACCCCTTCTGTTGGCCGACGCTGGCCATGTAGCCTTGGCCGTTGGGAAATCGGTGAGTCTCTTGCGGGTGCACAACGATTTTGACCCCTTGCAGCGACGACGTCATGAGGTATTCACTGGCGTTGCTGACGACGATCATTTTGAGGCCTGAAACCAGCTCATCACTGCCTTAAGTGAGCCCTGAATGTGAGCAGCCAGCTTTAGAGCAAAACATGGAATAGGCCACGTATGCGCTTACCACTCCTGCGAGAGCGATCCCGGTCCGGACCGAAGGTCAGAGCTAGTACCGATCAAAACTCCTCTTTTTCAATCCGTACTTTAAACGTATCACCAGTAAAGTCACCAAACTTAACGACTACAGCAAATGCCTTAATAAAAGCACCTCTGCTTCTACTTTCAAGCCCAAAAATCTGTGAAATTCTAAATTTTTAACGGGTAGCCGGGGGTTCTCACGTTTTGGACGACAAACTAAAGAGGAGGGAGGGGGCGGGGATTTGCAAGGTGGGTGTTAATGGGCGGGAGCGGGAGTCACGGACGTCGGACTTATCCGAGGTTGACGCTTACCAGATGCGGAGCCCGTCCTCTTGGTGACGTATTTAACTTCCGGCTGGTGGGCGTAGTTGAACGTGAAGCAGTTCCGATAGTCTACGTCGAAGACTCGTTGAAAGTCGCTAAATGAACATATTTGATGGCTGCATAAGCCTATTAAGACATACTTTTCCATGTCGCACGAGATCGTGGAGCGTAAAGCCAACGTTCTCCCTCTCCTCCTGCGTCATTCGCGCGGCTACTACTATCATCGCCTGCGCCAGGTTCGCGTCGATGGTTGGCTGCGAGTCGGTCGGCTAAAAGAACTACCTAATTGGTAAAGCAGCTAATTATTAGGTGCATGACAGGTAGACTAGGAGTTTGACGGTCGTCACTTACGTTTAACCATAAGCTTTTGCAACGGCGTCCAACAAATGAGCCTGATCTGTCGTCAGATCGCTAACACTGAAGTCCATTGGTAGGTTCGTCTCATTGCCGACCAAAGTGTCTCCATCGCAAGGTTCACTGCCACTGCCGGAACCAGACCCTTTGTCGTCGGAGGGACCCTCATTGTCGTCACCACCCGTATCGTCAGTGGGCCGTTCGTTGCCAACCGGGGTTACCCCGCGAGCTCCGGTAGTTCCTGTTGAATGGCCTGACTCATTTGGATCAGGAGTGTTGTTTTTATCACTGCCGTCGGATCCGTCACTTCCGCTACCAGGTGGACTAGTGACAGGATTTGGCGGGTTCCCATCTGTATTGGATAGCTGTGTGCTCGCCTTGGCATCACTATCGCCAGCATGTATAGCGGTGGATTTACTGTTTCGCGGTGATGAAGAAGAATGCGTCGAGGAATCAGAAAAGGCTGGGCTGTTTGAACTGGTTTGGTCGATTATATCCGCGTCTGACGTCCTTGTAGGATCGGTTTCGTCCTGGTACTCGGTCGTGGACTGCCGGGGACTCGCTGACCCTCGATGTCGGTTGTCGGTTGCACTTACAGCTGAACTTGTCGTCGTCGACTCCCTTGTTGAGAACAACGCAAGATCAAGTGGAGTGCTGACCGACGGTGGGACGAGTTGTCGTGCTAAGCATGCTGTTTGCAGGAGTAAGCGACGCACCATTTTGCTGGTATCGTCCATTTTGGGCACGGCCGGTGGTTCCATTTATCTCGGACGCGGTGGAAACGCTACTGCCGCTTACGGAATAGGGAGTAGAAGACGCTTTCGAGCTCGGATTATATGGCGAAGATGAAAAAAGATGCAGCCTCGTAGTTGCGAATGGCATCGTCGTCGGGCTCGTCGTGGGGTAAGACTGAGCCGAGTTCTTCACTGAAGTCGTGCTAATCGTCAGAGACGCGATTTCCTAGAAGAACACAAAGTCAGTAATTGCAAGGACAGACCATACGTTTCCGGGGGAAGTCAGCTGGACTAGGGTTTGCAATTGACCCCCCCCC
>JNEY01000651.1:63727-77020 GCA_020875895.1 Aphelenchus avenae | reverse complement strand
GGGGGCTAAACCGGAATTTCCCGTGAGCATTTCGGAGAGGTCCAAACGCGTACCTATTGCAAAAAATAGTACGCCACTCACTAATCGCACCTATCGCTTCAAACAGTTGGGTTTTGTCGCATTCACAGCGCGTCTTAACCGGGATCGCACCGGTTCGTAGATGTCGGCTCAGTGGTCTAGTGGTATGATTCGCGCTTCGGGTGCGCGAGGTCCCGGTTTCGATCACCGGCTGAGCCCAGATTTTTTTTTTCGCGAACTCAGCATGAAATTTAAGGGTCGTTTCTCCTTTAATGTTTAAAGGAGACATTGAAAAATAATTTTAAAGCTGTTGGTGAGCAAAAATAATCGTCCGATTCCGTGTTGGTCTTCCGCTTTCTCAAGACTTCTCGAAGATCAACGTGTAGTTTCCGTCGGTCATGTTGTGCATCTTTGTCAGTCGAAGGCCGTTTTGGAGCGCTTTCTAAACAGGTACAGACCGTAAGTTCGTAGCTGACGGCACTGAAGGCTACGGCACTGAATATCATGGCTTTCCCGTTCTCTTCCGAGAAACGCTGCAGGACGGCCTTTTTAACTTTTTGGGCGTTGCTCTAAAACGACAAGAAGAAACGGAACGGCAAAGCGGCGTCATTGAGGAGCTTTTACATCGCTCCATTCCGTGCTGAGTTACTATTCAAAACGAGCGTTCACTCATGGCTCGGCCCCGCCTGAGGGTCTTCTCTTAAAAAGGAAAAGCTTTGGTGCCCCATGTGTCTGTTCTATACGTCGAGTTTAGCTTTTTAATGGGCTGATTTTAGGACGTCTTAGGCCATGTTTGCGGCTTGTATGGCAATAACTACTTGAAAAGCCTACCGTACGTGTCAAAGAGACTTCTGCCTGGACTATTTGGATAGGCTCGGGTCCGTCCACATTATAAAAATGAGGCCTGATGAATCAGGGCTGATGCTTCCCCGTGTTGTTTTCCGTTTTGTGGAATGGCACGCGGTAGCAAGGCGCAGAGATTTACAGATAGTTTGCTTACCAGCTTCAACTGCTGCACGTCGCGAAGACCCCATTCCGGGTTCTGCTTCCTCAGGGTCTCGTCCAGCTCAACCAGCTTCTGAGTGTCGACTTTGCCGTCGATGGAGAAGGGACCGTAGACGATTAGTAGCCCACTGCCCGGCTTCACAAGGCCCTCAGCTGCCTGTAATTTACGCAAACTGTGACAAATTCAAGTGAATATGGCTGCTTACATGAAAAAGTCCATTCAGCGCCTCGTGGGTGAATCTATGCAGCGTATTGATTGTGAAGATGGCGTCCACTTGTCCGGGTCCATAGTCTGCTGGTAGTGCCCAGCGTCCAGGCGGTTTTCTGACGTCAATGTAGAGCGGTACGCGGACGTTTAGCGGCTAAACACAGCAGAAACTATGTATATATGAGTAATCACTGTAAATACAAAAAATATTTTGCTTTTTCTCAAATTACTTTTTGAGAGATTTCACGGCGGTTTTTAAAAATATAAAATGCCATATTTTAAATCTGAAGATGCTAAAATGCGTACCCGATAACGATCAACGTAAGCGACGACGCTGTGAATCAATCGAGGGTCGTCTTCGGATGGCTGCCACGTGGCTCGAGGGAAGCGCTTTGCCAAGTGCATCACGTGGATGCCCGTGCCGGACTGGATCTCCAGGAACTGAAAAGTCTCATGTTAGCGACACGAACGCTTCGCTGACGCGGACGATTGCATCAAAAGGACCAGTAAGACGCATGGTCAGACGTGGTATCAGTTCAGATTCATTAAATTGGGGGAGCCCAGGAATTGTTGTCGTAATTCCAGCATTTAGACCAGCTACGCAAGTTTGGGCAGTAGGCATAAGGACCCGTCGCCAGGTGCAGACATGGCATATTTTCACCGCATTCCTTCTATTTCCAGCTACAATTGAAGCACAGTAGGACGGGTAATTCCGCTCACATTTCCACAAAAATACAGTTTGGATCACTCTCTAAGGGCCCGTTTTACACGCGCACCCGCGCGCCCACGAAACGGGACTGAAGCTGGTTGGTTACCTTTGCCTCTGTGGTCCTTTCATAATACTGCCGGAACACTTCGAGAATCGGTCCTTTGTTGCGGTCCGCAGTCGCACTTCCGAGCATCACTAGCAGAATGGAACTTCGCGAGGGCTCCTCAAGTGTTTCTAATGCTTTAATGTTTCAAATTCAACAATATTACTGGAGCAAGCGTGCAAACAAACGAGAAACAATTACAGGAATGTGGACAAGTCAGAGTGGGCTCGTTACCTCGCGCTAAAATAGTATCGCGGCCGTGCATAAGTGGCCTCAATTTCTGCAGCGGCGCTCCAGTTTTGGCGAGTCCGCGGCTTTTTTGTGACCGAATGGGCGGTTTACGCACGTAACACTTGCGATGACGACTGCGGGCAGTATTTTGGGACCTTTGCATGTTGTACAGCGAAAAAGGTGACTAATGCGCCGAGGAGACCTCGAAACGTGTGGCTATCAGTGGCTAGCATAGGTAGTGAAAAAGGGCAGCGACGAAGATTTGGTATGGAAATTCGATTTATTCTAGCAGGCTCGCTATAGCATTCAGCCAGGAGACTTACCCGTACCCCGCTCATAAACGAACGCCATGCAAAACGATTGTTATTAGGCTCTCCATACAGGACACCCCTTGCGACCCATCCTGACAAAATGTCCCCTTCTTGTCCGCTATAGGAAGCGTGCGATAGCGGGCTCGCTAGAGCATGGAAGCAGGAAGCACCCGTTGGAGCTTTGAGCGTGCAGACATTTTCCCTAGGGCACCGATCCGGCTGTAAATTTCCAGGTTTACTCAACTTTTCAAGGACTATCGCATGACACCAAGCATGTTGGGGTAGCGAAAACTTTTTTTTGCGAACGGACCCAAAAGAGCGCTTTAGTGTATAAGGATGTGAATGCGGGGTAGAGCTGGCATCTCACCCACCCCTTCGAAGTGCTGGGCCATGCTGACCACGCTCGTGCCGTGGAGCCGGGCTGTGGACCCCATCCCAAGCCGGGCCGTGGTCACGGCATGGCCACGGTGCGGCCGTGGCCACGGGTTGCCAGCTCTAATGCTGGGAGCTCGGGAATATCACTGAATTAACTTCTCAAAGGTTCTTTTCCTTGATTAGGAATAAATCAAGCGGTGAGAGCAACCGCAAACAACATGTGGCGTATGCATCAATGAGGGTGAACCTTTCCACGAACCAGCAGGTAAGGAAAACCGAATCACGGGGCTATGTAAACACGCAACGGACGACATCGAATACCCATTCCGATCGGTTGTTTATTGTCCCGCTAATTCCAGGCGGCCGATGAATGCGAGGCCTGTCGGAACCGGTTCCGGAAGCATTAATGCGCGTCAGACGGATCCGAAAGCGCTTCCGCAAGGATGATTTTATTGCGAAAAGTTTTATGGGTGATTGGAATAAATGGTTTTGTGACGTAAAACAGCGAACATTAGACGTAGCGGTACGCAGAAGGGCTACAATTCGTGTTGGTCGCGAAGAGTGCCGAGAATCTTCAGTCGATTCACCTTGCCGGTCTCCGTTTTCGGCAGGTTTTCGACGAAGAACACACCGCCCTTGAGCTGCTTGTAGGAGATGAAGTTGCCTAAAACCAAGCGCATGGATCTCTGCTAGTGGTTACCCCTAAAAGGTGCCGGGTAAAATAGGTGTCGCTCTCGGTATTATCGACGGTACGCGACAGTTCCGTCCCCGGACTCGATCGTAAAACCGAGACTTAGGATTGCGCCGGTAGGCGCCGCTCAGCTAGTATTTTTTGAAGGTAAGGCAATATTTGACCAAATTTTTGCTAGTATTACCTGAGGCGATCCTTATTTAAGGCTAGGTTTCCTCAAGGACGTCAAGCAAGGAGCTATAGCCATTTTTTGCCTACCACTACCTAATACGAATCAAAATAAAAAGTGTTGTAGTCTTGATCTCGATCTCGTTTTTCCGAGACTCTCGATGCATTTTGGCGGTACCGGTCCCATTTTGAATTTTGAAAACCCCCAGCCCTGCAACTTACTAGCAACGAACGCCTTGATGTGTTCTTCGGTCAGCGTCTGATCACGCTTCTGGACGATCGCTGCTGCAGGCAACTCTCCGGATTCTCGATTAGGCACTCCAAATACCGCCACCTCGTCGATTTGCGGGAAGCGCTTCTTCAGGGCATCTTCCAGCTCGTACGGTGAGACCTGCCAGCCGCGCACTTTGAGGACCTCCTTTAGGCGGCCGACGATCGAGACGAAACCATCGTTATCGATAGTCGCCAGATCTCCGGTTCGAAGCCAACCGTCCTCCGTGAATATGCTGCTAAAATCGAATCGGTCTAGGGCTCTTTTGCCATGAGCACGTCCGACAAAAATAGGACGTAGAAGGTCGTACCTCTTCATCTGCCCATCTTCGTCGTTCAAGTAGCTGCTCATCATCGTCCTGGCTTTGACGCATAGCTCCTTCATACCGCCGTTTTCGCCGACGTCTATCAACTGTAATCCGACATATGTGCCTAACAGAAACAGAGTCGTACCTTTGCTTCAGCTCCAGGCAGAAAAATACCACACGTGTCCATCTTGCTTTTGAGGTACGCCTTGATAGGCGTCATGCAGAGCAGCACTCCAGCTTCCGTGGAGCCGTATACTAGAAAGAATGCTGGTACGCTGAAAACTTGAGCTCGGAGTCAGTGCAATGGTACATGAATGCCACTGTTAAGCAGCTACGTACCCCACCCACCCATTCAGGCCTGAGAACTGCATAAGCCCGGCCATGCACGGCTCAGTCCAGCCAGGCTCGTCAACCCAAAGGGACAGAAAAAGCTGAGGATTTCACGCTCCACGGTAAAATGCGGTTTCCATTACTATTACTAATGCGTCCAGCAAAGCTCCTGAAAGTTTAGCTAGGTTCATTCTGTGTTATCTCCGTATTTTATATTACCCCTGCCGTAGGTACTTATGGAGGTAACGCCGCTAAGCTAAGGAAGTCAGTATAGCCAACAAACGACAGAAAAGCGTGAAAAATTTGCTTAGGCTGCACCTTTCACGGATAAAACCGTAAGTTTTTGATGCGTCATGTCCGATCGGAAGTGGGGAATTGTTTGAATTAGTTAAGCACATTGGGCCGTACAGGTAGATTTTCTCTTTAGAGCTTCCAAGTGTAAATCTTACACTGAACGACGTCCAAGAGTGTTGGTAGCCTCTCCCGAACTAGACTCTGCGTCAGCGAAGAGACCTTTGCAGCCCCGACGAAGACGTATTTCAGCGAAGACAAGTCCCATTTTCCAGTCTCCGGAGAATGCGCAATGAGCTCGAGAGCTGGAGGAACAACGTTGAGCACAGTGACCTAAACGTTTTATAACGTTTAGAATTGCTGATAGCAGTCCCGTGAGAAGAAGAATAGATTTTGCCTGGTCTCTGCTTACCCTAAAAATTCGAGCCTACCCGTATAGGTCGGAAACCGTACAGGTGGTACGGTCGTACCGTACTGTACTGCCGTACTATCTGTACGGAGCACGGAACGGGTGGGGTCGGACGGTACGGCTCTAGGTTTCTCCGTATTTAGTACGCGTACGTCCCGTACTGCCGTACCGTACCGTAGGGTACGGAACAAGCAAACGCTGACGTATGGCACAGAATATGAACGTTACTCTGGGCATTATAGGATACCAGCCGCTCATGAGTACCAGAATTACAACGAGTCATAAATGTACGGTACGACTTACTCGGTGTTTGCTCAGCGTCTCGAAGAACGAGTCCTTGTTAAAGCGTCTGTCCACGAGCAGCGTCGCGCCTTGCGCCAGCATGCAGTAGGCCGTCACCAGCCCGCCTGCGTGGAAGAACGGAAGAACGCCGTAGACGACGTCCGGTGGCGACAGCACAGGCATCACTTTGGAGCATTTTAGAGAGCTAAAACTCACAGATAAAATGTAAACAGCTCGAGAGAACAGAGATGAGACGGAGTCTCCCGTTCTGTTTTCCATTCTGTTCTGACGCCCCGTATCGTTTTTGTCCCGTTCCATTCTAACTGAGAAAATGGCGTCCCATGTTTGTTAAATCGGGCACGGTACGGCAGAACGGAGCACAGCGTCACCCAGAATGGTGCATATTACGGCGCCGCTCCGGTTAACTATAGGTCGGCAACCGTACAGATGGTACGCCCGTACCGTACCGTACTGCCGCGCTATGGGTACGGAGTACGGTACGGGTGGGTCATGTCAGTACGGTTTGCGTACCGTATGGGGCAGTACAGGATGCGGTCGGCCAGTACTGAGTGGGGTACGGCTTCATTTTTCTAGATATTGAGCACTACACGTCCCAAATGCCGTACCATACAGTACGGTGCGGAGTGCGGCACGTGAGGGGTCAGAGCGATATGCCCATACGGGGTGGGTCAGTACCAGGGATGGGGACTTTCCAAAAAAATAGCCGAATCCTAATCCGAATCCGAAGCGACATCCAAAATCAAATCCGAATCCGAAGCAAAACGACCGATTTTCCGAATCCGAAGCATGAAATTTTAATTAGGAGCTCGTGAAATGTTTCGAGGGATGCTACGAGGATGTCTAGCGAAGCCCAGATACCAGTACCGGCACACTGTGGATTCATTACGAGGACATGCTCATACTCGAGAACGTCAACTAAACCGCTATAATTTGCACTAACGACACTACTTTTTGCGATCGGCTTTGGTCAACAAAAGGTTCAAGCTTCCGAATTGGTCGGTTAAAAGATTCGGAAAATGGTCCAAATTTTGAAAACCGAATCCGAATCCGAAGCAAAATGACCGATTTGTCGATTTTCCGAATCCGAATCCGAATCCCCATCCCTGACAGTACGGTACGGAGTCCTATATGGGTGCCGGTTGCCGATTTTTAGTCTTAACGGCATGCATAGTCACACATAATGGTAAAACTCACATAATGATGTCCAAATGCGCGGAGAGCTGTCGGTGGCTCCATAGAACGCCTTTCGGGGGACCGGTCGTACCGGACGAGAAGAATATAGTGGCCTAAACGCATATGGACGTTGAAAAAAAGACGTTGTCTTCTACGGCGTACCGTGTCCGAAGGTACGTCGCTACGTGGTAAGCTTTGCGAGGAGGCGTTTCTCTGTAGGACCTCCAGATCAGCCAGGGATCCGTCTTCGTTGGCCTCCATGACGATTAACCCCTAAGACCGGAACGCTTAGAATAAACGTACCCCCGTTTGTAAAGCGACGTATGCGTAGCACATTGGCGTTTGGTCAGTCCGAATCCATGTCATGCTAGGTAGTCACGCCTATCTACGCGGGTACAGAGCTCAAGTTGCAGTGGATTCGGCCACGAACGTGTTCAAGGACTAACGACGATGATCACAAGGGCAAAAAAGGCGGGCAATAAAAAGACGAGATAGGCGCCCGTCTTTTTTCGACAACCGGAACCAGGACCTAGAGCACTCACCACAGGAACAGCTATAAGAGCTTCCCAGCCTTGCTCTAGGCCTTTTCTCGACGATTTTTGGGAGCCACCTTCTCCCGTCCGGGTCCAACCGCTCATTAACGGCAGATTGATAGCCCTGCTTCCTTAGTTGTCATCCAATTGATGCTGTTACCTTTACGATACGCCGCAGAGTCTCATCCTTCTTGACCAGAGGACAAAGCGACAAGTTCTCACACAGAATCCACTGCACGCCAGCATCACCGAAGTACTTGCAGATTTCGGCTAAAAGTGCAGAATCGCTTCAGTGAGATCAGATTTAAAGAGACGGATACCTTCTTTGTACCCTGGATTAATGGGACAAACGACCGCTCCAACCTTCCAGGCCGCCAGGNGTTGAGCACAGTGACCTAAACGTTTTATAACGTTTAGAATTGCTGATAGCAGTCCCGTGAGAAGAAGAATAGATTTTGCCTGGTCTCTGCTTACCCTAAAAATTCGAGCCTACCCGTATAGGTCGGAAACCGTACAGGTGGTACGGTCGTACCGTACTGTACTGCCGTACTATCTGTACGGAGCACGGAACGGGTGGGGTCGGACGGTACGGCTCTAGGTTTCTCCGTATTTAGTACGCGTACGTCCCGTACTGCCGTACCGTACCGTAGGGTACGGAACAAGCAAACGCTGACGTATGGCACAGAATATGAACGTTACTCTGGGCATTATAGGATACCAGCCGCTCATGAGTACCAGAATTACAACGAGTCATAAATGTACGGTACGACTTACTCGGTGTTTGCTCAGCGTCTCGAAGAACGAGTCCTTGTTAAAGCGTCTGTCCACGAGCAGCGTCGCGCCTTGCGCCAGCATGCAGTAGGCCGTCACCAGCCCGCCTGCGTGGAAGAACGGAAGAACGCCGTAGACGACGTCCGGTGGCGACAGCACAGGCATCACTTTGGAGCATTTTAGAGAGCTAAAACTCACAGATAAAATGTAAACAGCTCGAGAGAACAGAGATGAGACGGAGTCTCCCGTTCTGTTTTCCATTCTGTTCTGACGCCCCGTATCGTTTTTGTCCCGTTCCATTCTAACTGAGAAAATGGCGTCCCATGTTTGTTAAATCGGGCACGGTACGGCAGAACGGAGCACAGCGTCACCCAGAATGGTGCATATTACGGCGCCGCTCCGGTTAACTATAGGTCGGCAACCGTACAGATGGTACGCCCGTACCGTACCGTACTGCCGCGCTATGGGTACGGAGTACGGTACGGGTGGGTCATGTCAGTACGGTTTGCGTACCGTATGGGGCAGTACAGGATGCGGTCGGCCAGTACTGAGTGGGGTACGGCTTCATTTTTCTAGATATTGAGCACTACACGTCCCAAATGCCGTACCATACAGTACGGTGCGGAGTGCGGCACGTGAGGGGTCAGAGCGATATGCCCATACGGGGTGGGTCAGTACCAGGGATGGGGACTTTCCAAAAAAATAGCCGAATCCTAATCCGAATCCGAAGCGACATCCAAAATCAAATCCGAATCCGAAGCAAAACGACCGATTTTCCGAATCCGAAGCATGAAATTTTAATTAGGAGCTCGTGAAATGTTTCGAGGGATGCTACGAGGATGTCTAGCGAAGCCCAGATACCAGTACCGGCACACTGTGGATTCATTACGAGGACATGCTCATACTCGAGAACGTCAACTAAACCGCTATAATTTGCACTAACGACACTACTTTTTGCGATCGGCTTTGGTCAACAAAAGGTTCAAGCTTCCGAATTGGTCGGTTAAAAGATTCGGAAAATGGTCCAAATTTTGAAAACCGAATCCGAATCCGAAGCAAAATGACCGATTTGTCGATTTTCCGAATCCGAATCCGAATCCCCATCCCTGACAGTACGGTACGGAGTCCTATATGGGTGCCGGTTGCCGATTTTTAGTCTTAACGGCATGCATAGTCACACATAATGGTAAAACTCACATAATGATGTCCAAATGCGCGGAGAGCTGTCGGTGGCTCCATAGAACGCCTTTCGGGGGACCGGTCGTACCGGACGAGAAGAATATAGTGGCCTAAACGCATATGGACGTTGAAAAAAAGACGTTGTCTTCTACGGCGTACCGTGTCCGAAGGTACGTCGCTACGTGGTAAGCTTTGCGAGGAGGCGTTTCTCTGTAGGACCTCCAGATCAGCCAGGGATCCGTCTTCGTTGGCCTCCATGACGATTAACCCCTAAGACCGGAACGCTTAGAATAAACGTACCCCCGTTTGTAAAGCGACGTATGCGTAGCACATTGGCGTTTGGTCAGTCCGAATCCATGTCATGCTAGGTAGTCACGCCTATCTACGCGGGTACAGAGCTCAAGTTGCAGTGGATTCGGCCACGAACGTGTTCAAGGACTAACGACGATGATCACAAGGGCAAAAAAGGCGGGCAATAAAAAGACGAGATAGGCGCCCGTCTTTTTTCGACAACCGGAACCAGGACCTAGAGCACTCACCACAGGAACAGCTATAAGAGCTTCCCAGCCTTGCTCTAGGCCTTTTCTCGACGATTTTTGGGAGCCACCTTCTCCCGTCCGGGTCCAACCGCTCATTAACGGCAGATTGATAGCCCTGCTTCCTTAGTTGTCATCCAATTGATGCTGTTACCTTTACGATACGCCGCAGAGTCTCATCCTTCTTGACCAGAGGACAAAGCGACAAGTTCTCACACAGAATCCACTGCACGCCAGCATCACCGAAGTACTTGCAGATTTCGGCTAAAAGTGCAGAATCGCTTCAGTGAGATCAGATTTAAAGAGACGGATACCTTCTTTGTACCCTGGATTAATGGGACAAACGACCGCTCCAACCTTCCAGGCCGCCAGGCAAAACACGATGAAGCTCGTCGAGTTTCCGACGTAAGTACCAATGATTTCTCCTGGACGGATCCCAGTACGCCGCAGAATCGAGGAGTACTCGTCGCATGCCTTGGCGAGATCGGCATACGTGAACTTCTTGTCGGCGAGTATGTCGTGCTGCAAGAAGCGCGACGGTTTTAGCTAAGAACTACCGGAACTCGGATGAGTGGAGAAGTAAGCTGAGCATCTTCCAGGGCCTGATTAATTATTCGAAACCTGGGAACTTGGCGGAAAACCGTATTTTTCGAATCCAAAAGTTAGCAAAATTTAAAGTTCTAAATGCCACAAGAATTTTCCCGGTTCAACCAGTTTATTCTAAACAAAGTTTGCGCCAATTCAGCCGCACATGTTTGTTCG
The DNA here is from genome assembly GCA_020875895.1 of Aphelenchus avenae. Lineage (NCBI taxonomy): Eukaryota > Metazoa > Nematoda > Chromadorea > Rhabditida > Aphelenchidae > Aphelenchus > Aphelenchus avenae. Next base: position 66,336 of record JNEY01000651.1, on the reverse strand, counting down.
AAAAGTGACGCCAATTCCTGGGATGTGGTGTGCTTGGGCCGCACAAGACAGTGCTTACCAAAGCTATCTTGTCGTCGAACCGCTTTGTCACTAAAAGGAAGTAGTCGGTAAAGGAACTCTCGCCGGTACCAATGGACATCTTTGCCGCAAAGACGCACCAACCAAAACAAATGATTGCGAGAAAGTGTCGGCGACGACGCAGCCGAAAGATGAATGTGGCTAATTAAATTTCGTCGATACAGGCGTCGACCGTTTTTCGTCGGCCCATCGTCCGTCGACAACATCCATCGCAACAGACTGTCCCTTTATGTTATGCTAGTCATTAGACTTCGGGACTAACGACCCGCGCCGAGCTCCGAGCGGGAAAATCTGGATTCGTCTCGGTTTTATTATTTGCCTTCTGCTTCGGTTCGGTGTTTAGACGCCCCATCACCTGTGCCAAAGCGAGGGAGTGGGCTGGGCGACCATTGGAGCCCATTTTCACAAAAAAAGTCCCTCGTCTCATGTGGCGAGATCGAGAAAAAAGTCGCTAGGAACCGGTCTTCCGGATCTATACCGATTCCGAAAAACAACGATTACCAAGCATGATAGAGTCAAGCAAGCAATTTCTACCGTTAGTAGCCTACCACTACCTATTACGAACCAAAATACAATTTGATGAAGTCTCGGTCTCGGTTCGATTTCCAGAATTTCCAGAAGCCAGGCCTGTATACCCTATAGTCCAAGCCCGTCTAATCGGGGTTTCGTCGAGCTTCTTCATGCCAACCAACAGAGAAGCGTTCACTGTTTGGCATGTCTGTTTTGCCCGCCATATTTCGAAAGCCGTAGTTGCATGTGTGTCAGGACCGCAGTGGCTATTGTGGTCCGGAACTCAGTCGTCTGAGCTGCCCTTTCGAGTAAAATGTGCCTGTTGGACCTCCTCTTTCTTCTAGTAGTCGAGTCAAGCGGAAACGGTATTGGTGCTTTCGGGTGGGGTCATTTTCTAGTCACCTTATCGCGCAATACGCCGGAACGCGTCGGAAGACCGACACCGCAGAAAGAACGCCGCCCGAATGGGGTCACCGGCGGCTGCTGCTTCCTGCACGCCGCTCACCGCGCAGCGCACGACGCTTGTTTTCGGTGGTCACTCGCGGCGTCCGCGAGGGGCAATGACCACTCGCGGGACTCTCGCGTTCTCTTCTGCCGGTCCGAGCCGAACCCGAAAACAATTCCGTCCTGCCCGAAAACAATCTCGCCACGGCGGCGGCGGCCGGCTAGAAAGGTCACTCGGGCGGTCCGGCGTCACCGAGAAATATCTCGGTCGCTGGTCATTTCCACCCGCACAGCCCGGAGAAGGTCACGGGTAGTGGCTCGAAGACGCTATTTGTGCGTTCGCCGTGCGCCAAATCAGTGCGGCGGTCAGCGCGGCGGTGGAGCAGCGCTGCGCCGAACACATCATTAACTGCACCGCCTTCGATTTTTCCGATGTAGTCCCGTTCGCAAGCGCCACCACCGCTGCTACTAATCGGCTGCGTGACGGGTAATTCACCACTGTTTGCCTGTCGTTAGCTCCCAGCAGGTGCATTTCGGGTCCACATTTTTATTTCAAGCCGTTATTCTGGTTCACTTTTTTAAAAATTTATTCTGGTTCGCGTTTCTGAGCACCTCTGGCTTGAAGAGAACTAGCGGCTGGGCTGCCAGCAGGCGCCGCTATCGGAGATTACGCGTACTAAGCGTACACGGTTGTTCTTGAACATACACTATTTCGTTGAGGCCAAACAGAAAAATAATTCGTGTTCAGCTTACCAAGGGACTTCATGCGAGGTACGCCATAATGTTCCTACAAGACCTCGAAAAAAACCATTTTGGGGGTTGACCCCTTATATAAAGGTCAAAGGCGGGCCCGCGCACAAAATGAAGATTGGTTCGTAATCAGCTCACCAGGGGCTTTCATTTGAGGTACAACATGACATTCCAACGTGACGTGGCTATTCGCACGCGTGCATAGCGCTCGCTATCGCATGTAAGCAGGAGTCAGGTTTTGAACCTTGAGAGGTCATTACTTTTTTCTAGCCAACCAATTCGGCTGAAAACTTTCCAGTTTTACATAGCTTTAGAAGCCCTCTCGAATGATGCCCAGCTCGAGGCGATAGCGGAAACTTTTTGCGAACGGACATACACCAGCGCTTTAGTGTATAAGCTAATTATGCTGACGGAATTTCTCAACGATACTTACATTAATCTTCGCGGGACTAGTGGACTGTGCAGCCGTGCAGTGCTTAATGGAACGAGACATGGACGTTCAGGACGAAAGAATGAACCCGAAGCAGTACCGATGCAAGCAGTGCGCACACGTGAGCTCGACGAAGGAGGAGCAGTGGCGGCACGCTCGCACTCATATTCCAGCGGAGCGGCTACTCACTTGTGACCGGTGCGAGTTCGTCACGGAGTACAGGCACCATCTCAAGTACCACATTGGCTGCCACGACGGGACGATGCCATTAAAGGTAAAGACGTTTGGGCCTTATCTCTTGCAACAGTTCTACGACCTCTGCAAAATAGAGGTACTAGTCGGGCCCCTCTAGGGATGTAAACCCCCTCAGGGCCGGGGAGCGGTCCAGGGTGACACC
>JNEY01000651.1:37930-49679 GCA_020875895.1 Aphelenchus avenae | reverse complement strand
CCCCCCCCCCCGCCGTATCGCACTCCGTATCGTACTGGCCCCGCCGTACAGCACTCCGTACCGTTCTGGCACTGTACCATACTGGCGCGGTCGTACCGAACTCCGTACCGCAATGGCGCCGCCATACCTACTCTCCGTTCCGTATACCATTGAATACGATGCGGAACACGGTACGACCCGTATTCAAGCCGCACTTTAGCCTGTGCTAGGACTTTCGTCCAGACACCTTACTGAGATTTCGTGAAACCACTTCGTGAAAGTGGATTCATGTACCACTTCGTGAAAAAATGCACCACTTCGTGAAAAAAAATAAAATTTCGTTTCTTTTTTGCCGCAAAAAAGGCTTAGGACTAGCCCACGCCGGTTAGGACTTGCCTACCCCGGCTTAGGACTAGCCTACCCCGGCTTAGGACTAGACTACCCATACGCGGCGCGCTAGCGCCGGCAAGCTTAGGCTTAGGCTTAGGTTGTTCAGATTTGGCTTAGGCTTCGTTTTAATCATGAGAAGCATCCATCGCAGCCTATAAAAAATTTAAAATTTTCACGAAGTGGTACATTTTTTTGCACCGTTTTTGTGCAATTTTTGTGCCACTTCGTGAATTCACGAAGTGGCACATTTTTTTCACGAAGTGGTACACAAATACACTTTCACGAAGTGGTTTCACGAAACGGGGGGCTGCCGTAAGACGGGGTGGACATTGAAAGGAAAGGCTTATCCAAAAATGAATCGTCTCGCACATTCCTGTGAATCCGCGTGTGAGTCGCTAGGCGTTACCTGAAGGCGTTCGACGTACGAATGGCGTAAGACAGACGCAGCAAAGTGCACGGCCTCGTCCATATTGGTGAACGAGTGGTCCGTCTCCGAGTCCCCGGCGATGAAAACGATGAAATCGTTCCCTGACGGAAGCAGGTCTATTCTAGGCACTGGACGAAAAGGATACACTTCGCAGCACTGAGTGACCAGCGCGTCGAGCCATCTATTAATGGCATACGTCTTGTCGAGGTCGCGGCGGCTCAGAAAGTGTAGGGCTTCGGCACCGATTTCGGACAGCATAGTCAGTGAATTCAGCGGAGGTGATTGCTTGGGATGCTAAGAAGAGTACCGCTTTTGTAGCGACACGAGCGTTTGCGAGCAACTAGGTATTATTACGACCGACTAAAGTGTTTCTTCGGGTGTCTGACAAAGCGAATCCTGAGAATTCACTTTCCATTATATCGAAGGAGCGAAAGCGAGTCTTATCAGTAATGCATATTACAGACGCATCGAAGAGTCGGGAGGACATTTCAGCGGCGAAGACTTTCTTCGAAATGTATCAAGGATTTTTGCTCATTGTGTATAAGGCCCCACTAATGTCAACCAAAAGTTCTAGTTTCAGCGAATCGCAATATGATCACGTATTTATGGAAAACAAACACAACTAGGTTTGGGAACCTTTTTGCTCAGGCCTAGAAACGGCAAAATCACGAGGATCAACGCCAGCTTGGTAAACCGGTACGAATGGAGCAAGAAAGAGGCGGCAAAGCTCACAGCCTCGTTCGTATTGCTGTTTCAGTACGGGCCGTACTGAGTACGGTACGGTTAACGGCAGGGCTGTACGGTACGGGAGGGTCAGTACAGTACGGCAGTAAGGTACGGCTTTGGATTTGCCGATCTTTACACCAGACCTGCCGACCCGACAAAGTCGACAGGTCAGGTCGAGTCGGGTCGGCTGCCGAACGCTAGCTTGCACATCACTCCAACAGCGAACGTGGAGTACTTTGGTGTTTGATTGTACAAGCGAATATGATAACATTCAAAGTATATTCGAGGTCAACCATGTGCAACGGGCCTTCAAGTCGAGGCCCGGCCCGGCCCGCGGGCCCTGGGTTCGAGGCCCGGCGGGCCTTGACTTCTTAGGCTAGACAGGAAAATCCCCTTGGTCCCCCTTTGGTACTTTCCATAGGCTAAAATGTTACCCTTATCATGACTTAAAATGCAACATTCGAGTATTTTCACCTAAAATAGGTTGCCGCAGGCACTGTCAGAGCGACTTTTTAACTAATTTACCAAAACTGTATTGAAAATTTGACCAAAACATGGCAATTTTTGAGACCTGAACCGGGCCTAAACGGGCCGGGCCGGGCCTACCCCAGGCCCGGCCCGGCCCGCGGCCCGGCTGGTTCTGCGAAATCGGGGACCGGGCCCGGCCCGGCCCGGCGGGCCTATGGCCCGGTTGCACATGGTTGTTCAAGGTCAGCCGCTCACTACATGAAACCGCATGTGCAGCGTGACGCAGGAAATAGAGTAGTCGAAAATAACTTCGCCTGATTGACGTCGCCGCCGTCGGATGGAAAGCGATAAGTATCATACAGTGCCCTCCCGCGCGGCGCTAGGTACTGCTGGTATGCTCATAGGCCGCGCTGCTTCGGTGCGCCGTAGAACTCCAAGCTTCCCGACGATCGGACGGGACTCGCCAGTAGACGCTAAACGTCGACCTTTGACTCAACTAACTGAAAATGTTTAGACGTCAACGATACCGAAAAAGCATGCGTAGAGTAGCTTACCTCGAAGAGTTTCGAGACGAACTTATCCGTGAGTCATGTGCCTTTGAGCCTCAGGTTAAGCGAGTGTCCTTCTGTTGCCTTATCTGCCCGAAAGAAGAAGTCTAGAACGGCATCGTCCGAAAGTCTCTGGAGCGAGTCACTTTTGTTCTTGTAGTACACATGAAGTTCAAGCAAGCCCTTTGCAACGTTGGACCTCAGCAGCTCGTCCGTGACGTAGTCGCTGGGAACGACGCTCCATTGTACCTCGAGCGATCGGAGACCGCGACAACCGAGGGCGATATGAAATACGTCGTCGCCGAATGCGCTGAAGTCTACGCAGCTGAATACAAGGGATCGAACGCCACCAAAACGTGTGGCGTCGATAAGCATTGTCAAGTGACCCATAGTAAGCGTCATTTGTGCGCGAGTAGCCAGGATCGCGTAGCTAAACGAACAATGTGTTTGTGTAAATCGTACTCTTCAAGTTAAAACATCTCTAGTCTAAACTTTATACTAGAGCTGAACTTTAGACTCTAAAGTTCAGGCCTCGGTTGCCTTAGTTACTTTTCGCAGTGGTGCTTCCAGAACTCGGTCAGAATGGGGTAGGGGCGGGGGGGCGGGGGGGGGGGGGAGTGCATTGTTACTTGTCGGCCCGGCGTTCTGCCGGCCAATCGTTTTCTTTAAGTACCTTTATCTCAAGGCAGGACAACTGCTCAAACGACAACATAAGGCATTACAGGAACGCACCTCAAGTTAATTTGGCTGTTAGGCGCAAATGCAAAAGCAGAAATAACATTGTCGCCAAAAAAAACATCGCACTTATTGGACAGTTTGACCAATAAAGGCCGCGGCGATTTCGTAGGCAAATAATTTTTAGCATTTTGACAATTTCCAACTAGAATACGAGAAAGAATCTCCATGCGACCCGGTCAAAATACGAAAACGACCCTCGCTCGGGGCCGGGGGCTGCGACCATTGTGGTCAGGGTGTAGCCGTAAAACCGGCACTTTATGGATGCATTAAATTAGTGGTAAAACCGGTTGTCTTAGAGTAAACTAAGACCTCGTCTGTCTTTCGCAACAATAGGGTCCCAACCGAGAGAAAAAAACGCACATTGGTTTTAGAGCGTCCTTCCTCACACGTTACTGCAAATGCGGCCTTATATTTTTAGACTAAATCTGCATTTTTAACGAACCTTTGAGAGCTGTTATGAGTTACCTCAAGACGTTCTACGTTCGCACGACGCAATATGGACCCAATAAAATACACAGCCTCGTCCATACCGCCGAGTACGTCTCAGAGTCTCGCTTCTCCTCGACCAACATAGTTAGCTTGAAATCGCTTATTGACGGAAGCAGCTCTACTTTGAACACCGAACGAAGAGCGTACACGTCGCAGTACAGGTCGATTAGGCCATTGAACTGTTTGTTAACGACGCAGGCGTTGTCGAGGTTTCGGCGGCTCAGAAACCTAAGGACCTCGGCAGCGATTTCTGCCAGCATTTTGAGTAGGATGAGACGAAGCAACGCAATATGCGAGCTTAAACAGCGATAAATACAGACAATCTTCTGTGTCTTTGATTCGCAAGACTGTTTCTATGAGTGCTAAAAGCGTTTCTCTGATGCTGATAAGGCGAGTTAAGCGCACTTGTCTTTCTTTGCGAAGCGGCGCAGCACGAGTCCTTATTGTTATTGAGTAAGACTGACGTTCCAAGAGTCGAGAGAACATTTGAGAACGACTTCACCGCGAAATAAGAGAGCTGCGTAGTTCAACGGAGTCGCAAGCAACTTACCCTGCGGTTTTTCGTGATGTAAGGAAATGCAAAATGGATGCAAATATACATATCTATAGGTGAAAACCTTCAAAGACTCGAAACTCCGTGTACTTGCAACGACGCCTCAATGGTATTATAGACCACTCTGAAAAGCCCTAAAGGGGCCATCCAGAAATAGGGTAATTCAGAAGAGGAAGGCGCGGGCTGATCATGATCGCATTCTCACGGCTCCCCTCTGGGTGGGCTGGAAGGGAAGTAATGCTTGCTTTTAGCGCACACGTAGGTTCCACAAAACGATGCTGTTGTCGGGTTGTCCATGCATGAAACGCCTTAGAGGTCGAAAGAAATCTCCTTTTTCATCGCTCTCAGCATACCTTCGTACCGCTCGGTACTGCCTATAAGCTTCCAAAACTATTGTCTTTGAGTGTGTTTGGGCACACGATGCCGTCGACGAAAGATCGGCTTCTCATTCATGTTGGTTTTATTGTCAAGATTGCTGCCGGCTGGTCAAAGTTGAAGAGGTCTCTACGAATCTCTGAGCAAACATCCATAAGGGTTATGCTGCATCAATCCACTCCTTCAGGAGCGGAATTTGCGACAGTTTTGTAGTTAACTGAAATATGGAGTAAGGTATTCACAGTTGTTCATGGTCCATAGAGGGTGGTCAAACTATTCTTGTGAACTGTTCAAGGAGACCTTCTTGTGAACTGTTCAAGGAGACTCGGAGGAGGAGTGGGGGGGACGCAGAAACTTCCACAGTCGCTCACGGGGCTGCGGAAGACTGTCACAAAAATGCCTCGTGAACCTCGTAGTTTCCGAGCACTAGTTAGTTTCGGTAAACGAGTGTGAGCAAGGCCCAGTGTGCACCTTTTCAAGCCAGAGCACGGCGAAAATGCTGGTCGGCTCTGCGAACCACAGAACTTTCTTCCTTTTACAAAACACGCGGGCCGCGAGCTGACCCAGGTAGACACAGAGCAGCGAGTTACGTACCCCGTTAGTGAGAATTTTTCACAGGCCGATGAGCACAGGCTAAGATGCGGTCCCACGGACGTCTACGCTTCACGCGCAACAGAACTGATAACATTCGGTTGGATCGCTGCGATTCAGTTTTCCACCGTTTATAGACCTATGCATATTACCGAGTCGATCCACTGCAGCTACCTACACTAATGAAGCTCCCCGCAGAAGTTTCGTTGCGCGTTTTCGGCTTTCTTGATGGTCAGACACTTGGCCAAGTTATGGTGGCTAATCGCCGACTCAGTGGAATTGTCAACCGGTACCGGAAGACGCTCAATTTGCCCGAGGTAAGTCTTAAGCGATCCTATATAATAACCGATACTAGATATAGTCAGAGAGATACAAAAGTTTCTTCCGACAGTTACAAAGAAATTTTATTCGATTTATATTTACCTAAAAACTGTCACTTTTCCGCGACAAGAAATAAAGGACCCACGATGACAAAACGGATAGTTTCTTTTTTTGTGGTCAAATGGACGAAAAGCCTCAAACTCGGCCACGAGGGAAATATAGGCCGAATAATTTCACGCACGCGGTTAATTCAATGCTCTAGATCCCGGTACCGCCTAGCATCTCCACGCTCTTGAAATGCCTGACATTCCTGGCCGCCGTCGCGCTCCTGCTCATGCCCGTCGGTTAGTTGGTTCGGCAAATGTTGTCAATACCTAAAAGCTCTTTAAGGCATCCTGTATATGCACACCGCCACGCGGAGCCGTCTGAGCGCCGCAGGAATCCTACCTGGGAGTTTCTACGCCGCTCGAGGAACACAACGCTTGGAAGCACCTCTCACGCTTGTTCCGTGTGCAAGGACGTGTGACTCGAAGCTGCATTGCCATGCAGATTGCAGCTTTGAGTACCCACTTCTGGAGGAACGTCTAGGGAGAATTACAAAATGGAATTGCTCGAGCATTGGTAAGTAGTCGTGGACTCAATCAGTCAGCCTACTCCGTGCGTCATCGATGAGCCGCCAGGATAAGTGAAATATTTTTTCTCGCATGTAAGTCCTGGAAAAAGCCAAACTAAAATGCTAGCAAAATTTACTTTTGCGCTGAAGTTGTTACCGTATTTCCTCTAATTATAGCCCCCTCTAATTATCGCCCCCCCTCCAATTATGGCCCCCTTTGGACCCGAGCAAAAAAATTATGGCCTTCCCTCTAATTATGGTCCCGGGGCTATAATTAGAGCAATAGCCAACAACCCGTTTGAAACGCAAGTTTGACGTGCCAGGAAAACCTGTTTTATCGACGTTTTAGAGCATGGGGAACATATTGGGACGAATGTTTGTGACACTAAATTTTTTATTTTTTTTATCGACATTGAAGTGAACCAATAGGGGGACCCTTAGGTGTCGACTTGGAGGATCCCAAAATGTGGATTTTTTATGAATCTTTAGTCGATTTTGGCCGAATTTTGGCAAAATTTCCTCAATTTTCCGCGGGCCTCCGGCCCGAGAAGTGGCCAAATAATTAAGGCCCTCCCTCTAATTATCCCCCCCCCCCTCTGATTATGGCCCCCTTTGAACCCGAGCAAAAAAATTATGGCCCAGGGCTATAATTAGAGGATTTACGGTATAATTATATATTTATTTATATTCAAATAATTATATAATTACTATATAATTATTATTTACAATTATATAATTATTATGTAGATGTAAATCGTTTTTCCTTGCCCAGTTTTGGAAAATGTTAAGTAATATTTAAAGGTCTTCTCGCCCATCAAGCCTGTTCGTGTCCACGCTACTTTGTTAGCAAATTTCATAACAAACCAATCTGGCACGAGTTCGTACGCACACGTACCCCTCACCCCAGCGATTGGCCGTAAAATTGTAAAAAAAGAGTTATTGGAAGAGGAACTAATAGAGAGCGGAATATTGAAACGGATACGATATTCGCAATTCTGATCGCAAATCTGCACGAGCGCTGAACATAGTCCGATGGCGCCTGGTCCATCCACTGTTTCAGGCCTATTAGAGACGAATGCCTCACTAGCCACGCACGTCAGATGGAACTGCTCATTCGATTACGAGGTGGATGAGGCCGCCGTCGACAGTGACCTGACGGAATTTGCCCGCACCGGGTGGATCATTGTCGCTGTGACAAGCGTCTTCCTCGTCCTGCTTGCGTTGTGGGGCGGCGTACAACTGCACCGAGTGGAGCGTGTAACCGCCGATGCATACATGGCCGCCGCCAATAGCCCGCTACGCGATCGGATTCGAGCAAAACACGAGGACTTACGTAAGGATCTCATCCGTGCGTCCATCGTCGCTTTCATTTTCGTAGGACTGTTCGCGTCTGCAGCTCTGTGGGGAATGTCATTTCAATCTTTTGCGGCTGTCGATGATCTGTTCATGCCTCTTTTGATCACGTGGTTCTTTGTCAGTTTTATGATCCTCTTTGCAAGTTGTACAATACTGATGGAATACCTTCGCGACTTAAACTAACATCTTGGCATCCCGTTCGGTAACATGTCTCCCTACGTTCGCAATCATAAACAGAAGCCATCATCCTTGACTATGACTTCAACGCAATGAGTGCCCATATAGAGCCTTCATATGCATCCAAAGTGGCTAACTTACTGCTGAGCTTCAAGGTACGCTGCAGTCAAAACCTGTCTTCACAGGCATAGTTTTGTCTGCACCAAAAATTTGGTACCAGCTTACGTCATCTCCGAAAAACTATTTGACAACCTGGTCTAGCTCCAAGCCCTCTCCGGACGAAATTCTTGGCCTCGTCCTCATCCAACTCTTCGCCTATACTAAATCCCCTTTCTCGTTCGTTCTCGGTCAACAACGACGATAGACCTGCAAAATACGCTAAAGCCTTACAAAATTTTCAGAAACATCTGGCAAATTACTTTAGGATCAACATCTGGACAAGATCATTGCGTGGGCACCTGAGCAGTTCTAGTTCTATGGACGCCACTTCCCGGTTAAGGTCCGGCGCTAGCGCCCTACACACTAGATGCTAGAAAATATTCACTCATACAGTTCCCTACTAAAAAACTTGTGAATATTTCAAGTAAGACGTGGGATTGGTATCGATATACTCAGAACCGTTCACGATAGCTAGCGAAGAGCCGGTCCAAAAAAAGCGTTGTGAACCACGCACGGCTCATGGGCCTACCCTAAAATCAGTAACTATCAACTTGCAACGACGACAATAGCGTTATGTCACTGTTCGCAGCGAACTAATTCGACGACTGCTGAATGCGATACTTTGGGTTCCTTTCCCTTGTAACAAAAGAGAGCATAGCGAGTCCTTATCAGTACTGAGTTAATTACTGCGGCCAAACGAAGGGCCCATGCGTGTCCACGTGCGGCTCCCTCGTGAACACCGCCGCACAGGCTTGCGCTACAGCCCGCCATTGCGAACCTAGCTTAAGAACGACGCACCTGGAGTCGAGAGGACATTCGAGCACAGCGTCACCTCGGAGTTCACTCAAATTCTAAGCCAAAGTACAACGGATTTCATACAACGTGTAAGACAGCACTAATGTCAAGAGTTCGAATTTCAGCGAAGCAAACTCTTCTACGAAAATGACCACGTCAAGGCTTTGGTGACTAGGGGAGCCTTTTTGCGCGCTATGCTTAGGCTTAGATACGCTAAGGCATGAGAGTCAAGGCCAGCTTAGTAACCTTGCCGGGTGACTTTTGGCATGTTGCTCAGGCTTACTCGTAGCATGTACGACATCGATTACTTGATCTTCCCCTTCGTCATAGATTGTATGTCTTGATTACTTAGGATCTCAGGCTAGCCTGTCGCATGAGTACACACGTGCTCAACTCACGTACAATAGGAGGAGACGCAACGAGACAATAAGAAGGAGCTCATCGTGATAGCCCCTTTTGACGAGTGTGGTGGACAAGTGATTCGCAAGCGTCCACTATGCATCAATGCCAGAGTTCTCTTAGAACTTCGAGCGCGTTCGTGCTCCAGGACCGGCACGAAGTGAGTAAGAAATAGTCTGAGAAACGATTGACGGAAACTACAGTTCAAGAATTCGTTAAAACCGCCGTTTCAATCCAAAGTACATTTATCATTCCAAAGCCGTCGACTGAGATATTACCATCTGCCTCAGTGGTTTGAATTCTGCTCGGGAATCTGAGTCAAAGTTCCCGAGCGGCAAGCGCGTTTTGGATGTGCTAAATTTCCACTGAGGGTTTTATATTTTGAATGAGCTTGGTCTTTTAGTTTCGTTTTTATTTTAGTTTTTTTTAAATTTTTGTTGTTTATTTTGTCTTTTTTGTTTTGATCATTTTAATTTACTTCATTTTTATTTTATTCGTTTATTTCATTCACTTATCTTATTTTGCTAGTCTTTTTATTTGTTTCTAGTCTTATAGTTTACTTTTGATGAGTATTATGTGACAAGCGATCGGCAAATGTCTGACAGGGATGGGACTTTCTGAAAATCAAACCGAAACCGAGACCGAGACCACCAAATGGTCCGAGACTCGGCAAACCGAGACCGACACTTCAACAAATTTTTGTTTGGTTCATACCAGTATTCCAGTGAAGCACTAGTTCAGTTCAGTGAAAAAAAGGTGAGGTGAAGTGAAATTAAACAGGCCGACATCATTTCATTTTATTGCGCTCAAGTTACGGTCAGATTCACGGGGCTTTCATGAAAATGAAGTGAATTTGCCCGCCGGCTTCAACAGAGTAAGTCACCATTACATTTGTAAAATCTTCGGCTAGAATGGTCGTGACGTCGTCAACGGCGGCCTTAATTGATAGACTAATAAACTGATATAATTACAATCGCAAATGGCAGATTTCGGCTGGTCAGGGGATCGAATCAAAAACTGAAGGAATCATAAAAATATTGTCGCTAACGTAACAATGTCACGTCGCGCGCCGCAATAAGGCACAAGTTGAGCTGCTTTATTTGCAGCTCGTCTACATACGGCTTGAGGTCTACTAGGTATCCTAGCATTAAAAAAAGGCTCGGCGCAGGCAATGCCAGTAAAATTTTGGCCAAAAATTGTAACATTTAAGAGGAACTTTCGCAGAGCGGCGCCTAGCGGCACAAACTTTAAGTCTCGGTTTAGTCTCGGTTTTTCCACCGAGACCTCCAAAATGGACCGAGACTCTCGGAAAACCGAGACCGAGGGTGTCTGAAAATGCTGCTCTTTTAGGCCTCAACTTCACAATCAGGACCACTTAACAATAATCTGGAGTACGTGGTAAACAAAATTTGTATCAAAATGGCAGACAAACAATGAAAAGAACGGCGAAAGTGTTATCAAGAATATCGGCTCACAACATGAAACCACAGGTGCAGCTCGGAGGTGTAAGTAGAGCCTCCGTCAAATCTAACCTCGCACGCCTCATCGTTGTTGCCGATGGATGGAAAGCGGTAAGTATCACGGAACGAATGAGGCGCGCGCGGCGTCAGGTACTGGGCGTACGCTGATAAGCCGCGCTGCTCCCTCGCGTCATGGAACTCCAAGTTTCCGCATGGTTGGACGGGGGTCGATAGTAGACGCTAAAAATGTCGGCCTTTGGCGCCGCTCCAATGAAAATTATTAAGGGAGCGTCCAGGAAATAGGTCAGCGTACACGTATGGGGCGGGGTTAGGCTAATGATGACAAAAGTTACACGTGAGGGCGGTCAGCGCAATGATGACGGCAGCATTTTTTGGGCCGCCACTAGGCGCGGTTGAAGCAAATTTTCACTATTTGTACCAAATTTTCACCTAAAATTTCGTTATTAACTGCTGCGGCGAGCGTCTTTCTCAAAATTACGGCCTCGGAAGTATTTTCCATTTGAATTATCCATTCCTTGTACTCTTACTGAATCCGAGTTACGTTTTTTTTTGTATAGCATACAGGGGGTCAAAAATATTGTGTCGACTGCACATATTTTCTGGACGCTCACCAACACGTCAACGATGCCGAGAAACGACATTTAAAGTGCTTACCTCGAAAAACTTGGAGATGAACATGTCGGTGAGGCCGGTGCCTCTGAGACTAAGGCTAAGCGATTGTCGTCCTAGCGCATCGCCCGCTCGAAAGAAGAAGTCCAGGACGGCATCGTCCGAAAGGATGTAGAGGGTGTCACGTTTGATCTTGGTAAACACATGAAGCTCAAGCAATCCCTTTGCAGCGCCGGAACGAATCAGAGCGTCCGTAACGTAGCCGCCGGGAACGACGCTCCATTGCACCCCGAGCGATTGGAGACCTCGACAACCAAGGACGATATGAAATACGTCGTCATCGAATGCGCTAAAGTCTACGCAGCTGAATACAAGGAATCGAACCGCTCCAAAGCGTGTGGCTTCGATAAGCATTGTCAGGTGACCGAGAGAGAATATTCCGCTGCGCAAGTAGCCAGGATCCCGCAGCTAAACAGTCAAGATGTATGTAAGTCGTACTCTAAGATCCCGCACCGCGGTACTATTTGAGTTCATAACGGGGACTTCTCTCCCCCC